>APFE030212903.1:0-27990 GCA_000404065.3 Pinus taeda | reverse complement strand
ATGGAGTTGGAGGGGAGAGAGAGAAGAAGAGAGGAGGGAGAGAGAGATATGGAGTTGGAGGGGGAGAGAGAGGGAGTAAAGAACTAAGGCATATGGATATAGAAGAGGAGAGAGAGAGGGAGCGACAACAGATAGATGGATAGAGAGAGGGAGAGAAGAGAGGAGGGAAGAGAGAGAATAGGTGGGGATAAAGATAGGGAGAGAAGGGAAAGAATCAAAGAGGGAGGAACAAAGATGGAGGGGGGAGAGAGAGAGTGATGGGGGGGACATAGGGAGCTGAGAGAGAAAGGGAGAGAGAGGACTAAGAGAGAGGAGAGAGAGATGAAGTTGGAGGGGGAGAGAGAGGGAAGGAAGAAGAAAGACATAGAGGGAGAAAGGTAGAGAGAGAGAGAGGGAGTGATAAGGGAGCGATGGAGAGAGGAGATCTAGAGGGAAGAGAGAGAGGCATAGGGGAAGAGGGAGGGAGAGAGAGATAGATATGGAGAGAGAGTGTGTATGTCTGGGGGTTGAGATAGAGAGAGGGAATAAGAAAGAGACACATAGATACAAATATAGATATTATATAGTATTATATAACCAGCCTAGATCCATCTTAACCTGGATCTATCAAGCGCCAAAAAAGAGGTTTGCACATCAAGATATTGGATCCCTCTCAGCACTTGATAGATCCAGGTTAAGATGGATCTAGGCTGGCTTAATAAGTTTGTAGTTGTATTTGATAAACTAACACTTTTTTTATGGTTGTGTTTGAAAACATTTTTTCCATATTTGGTGTATTTATCATAATAATAATAATCTAATTTTAAGCTTACCTTTTTTATGGAATGATTTTTTTGTTAGTTTATAGAGATAGACATGTTATACTTTTGGAATTTGAAAAGCAAACATGTGCTCTTAACTTGGTTGTATTGAAAAGATTTAAGAGTAAGAAAGAAACATACCCTGTTAACTTGGTTTTATTAAAAACATAAGTATTCTTGTATACTAGGTGGGTGCAAACAAGAGAGAGTATATGGTAAGTGGATTAAAAAGATAAAAACAAATGTTAGTTAAGGATAAAGCTACAAAAATCTAACAAATAGGCTAGGGTTAGGATATTACTGTTTTGGGACATCTAAAGTTGAAGGGACATTTTATGGAGGTGTAGTCTAAGCCCTTGGGTGTAGGGCACATATTATGGGTATCTTGGACTTTTAGTGTGTGTTAGTGGTATCAACTAGTGGTGGAGAGTCGAACCAATGAGTAGGCAAAGTTTTTCATTTACAAGGTTGGCATCAATCAAGTATTCTCCCTCTCTACCCAACTCTAAGATGAGGAGTGTGCATAATGGACTTATTATTGTAACAAATTGCAAATATGTGATTATCTTTAAGTTCAAGGGCTTGAAGTGGCTGCCTCGGCCTACAAATCTTTAAAGGAAATATATGTTTTTCAATTAAACCCTTGTGATCAAGGAGCTAAAAAAGAGGAAGGCCTTATGGCTATTTTTAAGTGGTTTTGATGACCCTCATCTTTTGGTAAATATGTAGATATGATGCTAATGGTCCTGGTCTTAGTACATTCACGTATATAATGTAAATATTTTCCTATCACCTTGCATTGTATAAATATCATAATTTTTTTTTGGTTACCCTAATGTACATGTTGAAGTTCCACTTGCATGATTATGGGAAACACTTCTCAGTTATCCTTGTGTACATGGGGAAGATCATAATTACTCTATGCCCACAAATATAATAGTGAATAGTGTCTAACTGAATCAAAACCCTAACCACCAAGCCAATATCCATTGATGAGGCTTCAACCAATGGTCCTTCCTTAAGGTAACCACTTATAATTATTGATGGCACATTTTTCTAACTCATTGAACCTTGTATTAACTAGGGGGAGTTAGATGGAACCTCAATGACTTCAAGGTGAGGGTAATAACCAAAGTTAAACATATACCATAATAACCTATACATATGTATTTATACCAAGGGCATGATATAAGTATAAGGAACTCTATTAATGGGGGGATTAAAGAGCATATAGCTTGACTCATGTAGTTGAAAGAGAAAAAAAAAATCGACCCAAGACCTAAGAAGAAACTCACAGACACTCACAGGCATAATATTTACAAGCCTTGATGCAATCAATGAGGGCGGGGAGATATTTTGTAACCTATTAGCACACATGAATGGATTTTTCTCCTCCCTCACACCTTGTCGATTCTAGAACAAACCTAGGGAGAGGGAAAATGACAGATGGGGAGAAAATGGGAGGCCAAATAGTAGGAAAGGGAAAATCCAATTAGCCAAGCCCTAACTAACTAGAAGGATGGAGTGAGAAGTAAAAAGAGAAGAGAAATTGGGATAAGGAGAATAGGAAGCAAAAGAGCACAGTGAGAGGAGAGTAAGGGAGAAGGAATTGAGAGTGAACAAGATGAGGAGAGGGAAATCAAAGGCAAGGAAGTCAGTGGGTAACTACTCGAAGGGTGTTGTTGCAAGGAGGGTGTCACACTTGGACATCATGGGGTTTGCACCAAGAAGATAAAAAACTGAATTCTGATGTCAGAGGTAAGCCTCCATCATGTTGATGAATTGTACATTTGACATTTACGACATCAAACTACCACTTCTCTACATCTAATTAACAATCGAGTTCTACAGTATAGCGCAATGGGAAAATCACTACCATGAATCTCTTTAGAGTACTACGATTTCCCAAAGATCTTATAGTCATATATTTTTTGGTAACTTGGTTAGTTTTACAATCCAAGATTCAGGAACCTTACCATCATGCTTGTGGCTTAGCCACCTTCCAAGTAATGCGATAAAAACATCTAGTAATATTTTCACACTGAACACTATACAATAAACTTAACCCTAATATCTTAGTGAAGAACAAGTAACTAGCTAGACTCTGGAAGTGTTTTTGGATTGACTGTTAGTGAAACTCATTGCAGTTAGGTGTGCCAATGTGTGCTGAGTGTTAGTGAGTGCTAGGGAAACACAAGGGAGCACTAGGTCAAAATGCATGGAAATGAATGAATAAGAGTGTGTGACAGGGAGTGTTAATGAGTTCTAGGTGTGGTAAGAGGGGAGTGATATGGTATAATAAACAGCGCTAAGTCATTCTAGCATGCTAAAGCGACATGCATCCAATATGTGATAGGTGCCAAGGTGTGCCAAATAGTGCTAGGAAGTGTTAGGGAGCGTTAGGGAAACACAAGGGAACACTAGGTGAAAATAATGCATGCACATGAATGATTAAGAGTTTGTGACAAAAAGTGTCAGTGGTTTTAAGGTGTGCTAAGGAGGGAGTGACAAGGTATGCTAGGCAGTGCTAAAGAATTCTAGAGGCCAGGGAAACATGACAAGATGTTCTAGGTGCTAACGTGTTCCAATGCATGCCAGGGAGAGTTATGGAGTGTCAGAGAAAAACAAGGGAGCACTAGTTTCAAATGTATGGAAATGAATGAATAAGAGTGTGTGACAGGGATTGTCAGCAAATTCTAGGTGTGCCAAGGAGGGAGTTACAAGGTATGTTAGGTAGTTCCAAGGAATGCTAGAGTGCCATGGCAACATGCCAATATGTGTCAAGTCCTAGGGTGTGCCAATGTGTGTCAGGGAGTGCCACGAGAACACAAGGGAGAACTAGTTCAAATTGCATGGAAATGAATGGATAAGAGTGTGTGATAGGGAGTGTCATCAAGTTCCAATTGTGTTAAGGAGGGATTGAATGCAGTGCCAAGGAATGCTAGAGTGTCAGGGCATGTTAGGGAGTGGTAGGGTCTATTAGGTAGTGGAAAATCACGCCAAGGAATGCAAGGGATGATAATGTGTGCCATGTAGTGCCAATGGATTGTTATACGTGGCAGATGTTATGTCATGTGAAGATGTAAACTATGTTGCTTATTTGTTTTATGGGCATGGTTGGATGTGAGCCTTGACTTGGTAACTTGTTAAGTGGGATGAGTTAAGATTGGACATGAGAAGCCTAAGATGATTTATAGTCCATTAGGGGAACAAGGCATAGTCTAGTTGTAGTAAATGTAACTTGGTAAAGTTGTTGTAGTCTAGGCAGGACTTGGTTGGCTTCCTAAGTCTAAAAGAAAATAAGGGTAGTTATGAGGGAATGATAATTAATGAGTGCCATGGCATGCCAAGGAATGAAAAGGTGTGCTGACATATGCCAGATAGTGGAAATGAATGTCAAGGAGTGTTTGGGAGTGTCAGGGAATCACAAGGGAGAACTAGGTCAAAGTGCATGAAAATGAATGAATAAGAGATTATGCCAGGGAGTGTCAGTGAATTCTAGGTGTCCCATGGATGAAGTAAGTTAGGAGAATTTCATATTAGGACTTGTAGGAGGAAAGCCTACGATTGTGGTAAGAGGATGGAAAAATCAGCTTGAGACAAAGGGAGACTTTGGTCTAGGCACAACACTATTTTTTCAATGACTTGGTTGGGTTCCCAAGTCACAAAAAAAGTAAGGTTATCTATGAGGGCATGAAAACTAGGGAGTGCCAAGATGTGCAGGGAATTTTAGGAAGTGCTAACACATGTTAGAAATTTCCAAGGAATGTTAGGCATGTCAAGACATGCCAAGTTCTAAGGCATGCCAATGTGTGCTAGGTTCTAGGATGTGGTGCCAACACATGCTAGGGATTACCAAGGAAACACAAGGGAGGACTCGTTTCAATTACATGTAAATGAATGAATGTGCCTGTGTGATAGGGGGTGTTAACAATTTATAGGTGTGCTAAGGAGGGAGTGACAACGTATGATAAGAAATTCCAATAGATGATAGAGTGATAGGAAAGCCTACTAAGATGTGACAAGTGCCAAGGTGTGCCAATGTGTGCCAAGGAGTGTTAGGGAGTGCTAGGGAAACACAAGGGAGCACTAGGTCATAATGCATGGAAATGAAGGAATAAGAGTATGTGGCATGGAGTGTCAGTGAGTTCCAAGTGTGTTAAGGAGGAGTTACAAGGCATGCTTGGCAATGTTAAGGAATTCTAGAGTTCTAGGGTGACATGCAGCCAAGATGTGCCAACATGTGCAAGAAAGTGTTATCTGGGAGTGCCAGGGAAACACAAGGGAGAACTATGTCAAAATGAATGGAAATGAACAAATAAGAGTTTGTGATTAGAAGTTTCAGTGAGTTTCAGGTGTGCTAAGGACAAATTGACAAGGTATGCTAGGCAGTGTTAAGGCATTCTAGAGGCTAGGGCAACATACCAAGATATCATAGGTGCTAGGATGTCAAAACACGTGTCAAGGAGTGATAAGGAGAGTTAGGGAAACACAAGGGAAAACTAGGTAAAAATGCATGGAAATGAATGAATAAGAGTTTGTGACCAAGAGTGTCAGCGATCTCTAGGTGTGCTAAGGAGAGAGTGACAAGGTATATTATGTAGTGCTAAGGAATGCTAGAGCATTAAGGCGGTAGGCCAAGATGTGTCAGGTGATAGGGTGAGCTAGGGAGTGTTAAGGGGTGTCAAGGAAACATAAGGAAGCACTAGGTCAAAATGCATGGAAATGAACAAATAAGAGTGTGTGAGAGGGAGTTTCAATGAGTTCTAGGTGTGTTAAGGAGGGAGTGACAAGGTTATATGGTAGGCAATGCCAAGGTATGCTAAACTATCGAGGCATGTCAAGAGGTGACACGATGTGCTAGGGAGTGTCAAAGCATGCCAAGGAATGTATGGGATGTTAATGCATGCCACATAGTGCCAAGACATTCTAAGACATGTCAGGCGCTATGGCATGTCAAGATATAAATTGTGTTACTTAAATGTTTTTAGACCAAGGTTGGATGTGATGAGACTTGTCTTGGTAACTTGTTAAGTGGGATGAGTTGAGATTGTACATGAGTACCCTAAGATGAGTTACAATTAGTTCTTAGGTGAACAAGGCATATGTTGAATTTCCATGACACATGAGAATCTGGGTTTGGCCTTAGAATTTTTTATGCGAACTGACTCAAGTGCCACAACACATCTACTATGTAGAATGAAATCTTCCATGAAAGAACAAGTAATGGATTGAATGCACATATTTTAGGGTCTTCCACAACTTCATATGTTAATTCTTATTATTGTGATATACAATAGCCATTTATATATCTGGTGTAAGACTCCTCTAGAGATTCATATCCAACAACGACATCTCTGTGGTAAAAGGTGTACTGTCAGAGGTTGCTCCATCAAAAATAACAACCAAAAGGGACCTTACTATGAAAATAGATGAAGAATTAAGAAGATTGTCATCTATGAGTGTTGATATGGAGGTATTGGACAAAATTACACATGCATCAAACCTTTTTGTTCAACCAATCAAGATCTAAAAAGGAAAATGTGTGATTATATATACATGTGTGATAGTACTTGGAGAAATGCCAACCTAACCCACAAATTTGTTGACATTTTGTTGGAGCTGACCTATAATTGTTCCTAAAGTTAATAAATAGGTAAACTAGGACTGACTCTTCAATACAAAATATAAATTGATAGGAATAAGGCCAAATTGTGAAAGTGTAAAAATTGGTATGGTTTAAAGGGACTGATCCCTTTAAAAAGTCTTAAATGTAGCATTGAAGGTTGAGCGTCGTTCTAGAACCCCTTTGGACATCCATCTTAGGAATTGGTGTAGGATGCAACACTTCAGAATAATTTTTGTAGCAGTGATGTCAAAACTTGTATGGTGACATGGGGTTGGAGTTGGCCTATCAAAGCTCATTGGTCTACTTTGGAGCTTCTCTATGGTGATGCCTTAGATGCTTTGGAGTACAAGGGCATGATTGGATTTTTAGTTTGCATCGAAGAAGCTTTGGAGGCTAGATACTGTAAAAACCCCTTGTTCTGAACAAGGAAGCACATGCCACTGAAGAAAGTAACAACAAGTACACAAATTTGAAACTCAAATCACATCACTATTTATTACTCTTTGAAACAGGAAATAACTAAACATTTCAAACACTACTGTTCACTTTTCCTTTAGTCTAGAAGGTACAATGAATCTGGAAACATGTACAACAATGTCTCAACTTTCTTAACTCCTAATCCTAATGCAGCTTCCTTGCATGGATATACAATACAATTAAAGTCTGCCTCTACTGAATATGATATGAGATATGAAAACATGCTTCCTTATCTAAGGTTGAGAATTAATAACTATGGAAGTGCTCCTTTTAACTGTGCATGCAAAAACTAAATAAAGCAAAGAGTTTCGCTACTCCAGGTGCCAAAAATGAATCCACTGCCTAAGGTAAGTGCTTTTCCCAGAACAATATATTAAGGACTCAGAAACTTGTTGCTTCCTTCAAGAGAGATGCATGTCAAAAAAAACTAAGTTTCTTGCATTATCCTCCAAATTCGTTCACCTTTAACAAAAATCGTGTGCCCAAAAAAAGAGAAGAGACCAATATCCAACAGAATTCACTAACTAGCCAGAGACCCTTGTGCCCAAACAAAGAGATAAGAATGGAATATCAACTAGGGTGGAATTTTTCACCACCAAAATTGAAAAGATATAGAAGGGGTCAAAAACTATCAAACCTAATGCTCAAGAACAAATTAATTAATCCACACTTGGTGATCCAAAATGAATTCAATCCTTATTTATTTATAGAATTTCCAGAGGGGTTTCATATTCTTAAGTGATTGAGTAAACCTTACTCCAAACCCAAAATTTGGGTTTCTTAAGCCCAGTTTCCCCAAAAATTTCCCAACAATGGGTATTTTGGGGAATTTCCCCCTTTATAGAGGACTATAGCCTACGGGGATAGATAGGATATTACATCCCATTTGTCCTCAATTTGTAGAGGACATTACATGGCACCTAATAAAAGAAATAATGCTTTAGTTTAGGAGGTAACTAAATTCTTATTTCTTTCCACATAGGACATACATCTTGCAAAAATGATCATGGGGTAAAATACTACAAAAGGCCTAAATATTACTAGCATTGTTATGGTCCAAGAATAAAAACCCTTTCACGTGAAACAAGGTCAGTACCACATACTACAAGCACATATGACAAATTCAAAAACAATATACTTATTCAATGAAAGAATGATGAATCCTATTAGCGCACTGTAAATTGAATAGCTCTTGAGTTGCAGTGTCAATCAAAATTTCTCAGTTGGATCATAATTAAGTACTCAATGTTGTTCTGGGTCCAGTTTTGGGAAAAGGAGGAGCTCTTGGTGATAATGGGATGATCAAGATTTTCATAAGGGAGCTATACTATACTTTTCAACATACAAGCCATTCATTCTAGTGGGGGAGATATAGAGAAGCCTTTAATAAGGACCTTTCCAATATCAATTTGGAGGAAAATTCGTTTTCAAAGCTTAAACATAGTTCTAGATTCAAACAAGAGTAGTCATTTTTCATAACAATTATTAATTCCCAAGAAATTGGAGCCAAGTTCACATGTTGACCATTTATTCTTCTACTGGACAAGGAAGCATTTATGAAAAGTCCTTGGCCCTTTGATCCAGTATTTGATGTAAATCTCTTGATTAGAAATGTAATAAGAGATGTAGTTTATATTAAGACAAAGGGAAAAGTATAGGGCCAGTTAATGATTATCTCTAAAAAACTCTCAATAGAATTCTAACATATTTGAAATGGAAAAAGTTAACCCCGTGGTTATTTTTTGCTTTAGAAACTTTGCTAACTTCCATGTTTGAAGCATGTATTCATGCCTTGAAAGAAGCTCACAAATGCTTTTGATATTGGTTGAAGAAAAGAAAATGTGCAAAGTTACACCCACATAAAGGTATGGAAAAAAAGTATGTGGAGCTTGTTGTCCCAGACTTCACACAAAGAATGGACAAAAGGTGAAAAAACCAAGCCAAATGTATGTGTATCTTTTGTCATGTAGAGGTAGGTGTTAACTCCACACTCTACACCGAAGGCTTTGCGGCGCAAGTGACACAAAGGTTTGCATGCAAAACTTTGGATTAAAAGGAGTGTAGCTTGATGCTACATGTCCACTATTACCCCACTTTCTGTATGAGTTACAAGAGATAAAAATAATGAGATACGGGAGATACAAAGTAGAGACTATTGTTATTCAAATTTAATAAAAAAATATTACTATGTCTTCCTCGACATAAAACAAACATCTTCCATAAAATATTTTCTCCATGAACCTAATTTAAAATGAATATCTTCCGTTGATGTGCCTAGCCACAAATATAAACGATGTCAATGGGCCAATTTCAGTTTAGAAAATTCACAATTAGTTTCAATTGTAAGATATCCTATTTTCAGTTCAGATTTCAGTTACAAGCAGTGAAACAGGACTCGTTGATCAATCGTGATTAATCAAGATTCCGAATTTCTCACTCTCCAAACGATTCGATCCAAATCTTTGCGATTCAAACTCATGTTGACCAAGTTTAATTCGTGGTAATGCAAGTTTGACTTGTGACTTGCTGATTAAAGCAGATTCTTGCGATTGATTATGATTTATTCGATTTTCGGCCTTGACTCGACAAGCACGAGTTTTTCAAGTTTAGGTATGCCACATTTCTAGAGACTCAGTCGTTCCAAAATTTATTTCTCATTTCTTAGGCCTACAACTCATACATCGAGACCTTCAGTAATCAATCACTACTCACTATTACACAATCCAGACTCCATATTGGGGAACGCCAACGTGAGCCTAAGTCTAGACTTCATATCGGGTAGTTGCCAGCATGTGCTCTATCCATACTCCATATCGACCCTCGAGCAGTTGTGCGTCACCTTCAGCATGTGTTACCTTTAGGCTTAGCTGCTTCACTATTCAACAATCGAGGTATGCTGGCACTTGGCTTAGATAATAGGTATATTACTATATTGAAGTTTCAATGTCATTTTCAATGGCCAATTTCAAGTTTCACTATTCAACAATCGAATGTTTGGCGTATTCCTTTGGTTATGACTTTTCAACCCTATAAATGGGGCTTAAATAGATTTTAAAAATGCACTAAGAAATGGTTTCATACCAACCACTAGCCAAGTAATCAAGCATTCCTTCCTTGGTGGATGTCTTGCCAACTCCAAAGGCTTTAACCATGCATTCACAACTTTGGGTATTTTTGTTCTTCCAGAATTTCTTATTGATGTACTGGTCCAATTGTCTTATGCTAAACGAACTTGCAAATTCAAGATTAAAATGCAATATATGTTGATAATATTTCCTTTAGGTAGCATTTCCTCATATATACCTAATTGTGTTTCAAGGTCATAATGATATATTAGGTTGAAATGTGCTTGTGTTGCTAGAGAGACTCCTATTTGATCCTTAACAAAACCTCATATCCTTTAAAACCAAACCTCCATTTTGCGAAGTTATATATGGAATTTTTTTTTAATTTTTTATTGTCTTTTACAGGAGCCAAATTAAATATAAGGCACAACTCCAAATCTAAACAGAAGCCGCAATTTAAACACAAGTCCAAAACAAAAACAATGTCGAGGGAGAAGGACTTTGCTTGGGCTTATTGCGACAAGATTCTTGCAGACCCCAAGTTCCTTTGTAAATTTTGCAAAGCAAAATGTGGTGGAGGAATTTATAGATTCAAGTAGCACCTTGCACAAATTATACCCGACCATGATATAGGTCTTTCCAAAAACGTTGGTGAAAATGTCAAACACCAAGCAACCTTAGCCATTGATATGTTGAGGCAGCATAATGAAAAGAAATAAAAGAAAAAAAAAAATAGGAACTCCTGGAGTTGAAAATTTTTCTTCCACTACCCCATTGTCATCTCCCTCTGTTGAATCCTCAATGCAGTTCCCAAGTTTCCCACACATGCCTCCAAGTCCAAGTCAAACTCAAGGCCAAATGAATCCTCCTGCATTCAACATTGGAGGTGGAAACATAAACACCTTTTTTTCTCCCCGCCCAAAACCCGGTTCCCAACCTACCTTGGATACCACTAGTTGGAAAAAGAATATCCATAGTCAGGCAAGGAAGGTAATTGCTAACTTTTGGTACTATTCTGACATACCTTTCCACTGTGCCATAAGTCCTTATTGGCAAGCTATGATTGATGCAGTTGTTGTTGCAGGTCCAAGGTTCAAAACCCATTCATCAAAGATCAATAGGACCAATTTGCTATTAGAAAGTGTTGAAGATGTCATGCTTTTTCTATCTGAGTTTCGTTCATCATGGGTATAAACAAGGTGCACCATCATGAGTGATGGATGGACAGATCAGAGGAATAGAACTTTAATAAATCTCCTTGTATCATGTTAGTAGGTACAATGTTTCTCAAATCAGTGGATGCCTCAGACAAGGTTAAGACTGCACAACTTATTTTTGAAATAATGGAGGAAGTCATTCAAGAAGTGGGAGAAGAACATGTTGTACAAATTTTCATCGACAATGTAGCTAATTATATGGCTGCTGGTATACTTTTTGAGATTAGGAACCCCACTATTTTTTGGACCTATTGTGTTGCCCATTGCGTAGATTTAATGCTTGAGGACATTGGCAAGCTTCATTGGATACATGAGGTTGTGGAGAAGGAAAAATACATAACCAAATACCTATACAACCACACATTGTCCTAAACAAGAAAATACACTGAAGGTAAAGAAATTATTCGACCTGTAGTGACTAGATTTGCAACAAATTTCATATCTTTGCAATTTGTGGTTGAGAAAAAGATAAGTCTAAAGAGGATTTTATGGTGACCTAATTGGATGGCATCTAAAAATTCCAAGACCCTTGAAGGCATTGAAGTTGTTGCACTTGTGTTAAATTACAGTTTCTGGAAAGATGTCAAAGAGATTATTTTTGTGATGGAGTCCCTTGTTAAAGTTCTCAGGTACTTCAATTCTTTTAACTTTTTCATGTTTTAAGTTTCATTTCAAGCTACTTTTTATTTTCAATGTTTCATAATTATTTAAATTTGAAAGCTCGAACTTTTAGGATGGTTGATGGTGACAAATCCGTTATGGGTTACATTTATGAGGCGATGGATCTCGCAAAGGAGGCCATCAACAGAAGATATGGGGATGAGGAGGCAAAGTATATGCCTCTTTTGGACATTATTGATGCACGTTGGGATAGGAAATTGCATTCCCACTTACATGTTGCTAGGTACTTCTTAAACCCACAGAATTTTTATGATAAGAGAAAATTTAATGAGGATGGGGAGGTTCGTAGAGGACTTATGACATGCATGGAAAGGCGCTTCCCTGATCCAGAATTTCAAAGTCGTGTCTTTTCCCAACTATAGGATTATAGAGCACAAGCTAAAGTATTTTCCTATACCGGTGCTATACAAGAAAGGTCTGAGATGTTTCTAAGTACCCTTTGAGGCTTAAGGCTTCATTAATTCATTAAATTTGTTTAAATTGTATTTTGTATGTTAAACGTTTTATTAAATTTTGTTGTCTTTTTAATTTTTTACTATTTAGTATTTAGTACGTCTACTCACAAACCCTTGACACTTGCTAGGTAGTTGGTGGCAAAATTTTTGTAGTGATACACCAGATTTGAAGAGATTCCCCATTTGAATCTTAAACCAAGCATGCAGTGCTTCAGGTTGTGAGTGCAATTGGAGCATGTTTGAGAAAATACATTCTAAGAAAAACAACCGATTGACACAAAAGCGCTTAAATGACCTTGTATTTTTCCATTACAATCTACAACTTTACAACAAGCAAATACTAGGTGAGAACTTGAATTTGAAGGTTTCATACTCTAATTTGCAATTTAAAGTTTAAACTCTAAAGTTCAAAGTCAAACTTAAATTCACATTTCAATGTCTCATGATAATGATAGGCTTGGATCATTCACCAATAGATCTTGAAGAGATAGATTTGCAAACTACAAATGCAGTAGATTGGGTCCAATTAGAGGAGGTTCCTCTTTTAAGCCTACATGACTTGAAGAACTTTGAGATTCAAGCAAGAAAAGGAGTCGGAAGAATCGCTTCTATTTCTCACTCTTAAGAGTCTTAGACTCTTAGTTACTGATTTTTTTCTAATTAGTATGCATTTATTTGTAAACGTTTAGAAGCAGTTGCTTCTAGTTCTATGTAGTCACTAGTTAGGAGTCATGATTCAGTACTTTGGATCATGTTTGGAATCATAACATAGATGAGATGCTTATTCATTCATGATATTTTAGAAATCTATTGATATTATGAATTTTTTGGACATGGCTTTACCGAATATCAATGAAAAATGTTTTTGTTTAATTCAATATATGTGTATATTTTTATTTATTGAATTCACTGGTTTTTCCTGATTTTTCCCCAATCTGATTAAAACTCTTAGCTCTTTTGCCTCGCCAATTTATTATCTATTTTGAGTTTGGTAACATTGGTTACAAGTTTCATTCTTCACTTATGAGTGCTAAGGTGTGCTAGAGAGTGCCAATGCATGCTAAGGAGTGTTAGGGAGTACTAGGACAGCACAAGGGAGCACTAGGTAAAAATGCATGGAAGTGACTGAATATGAGGGTGTGTCGGCGAGTGTCAATCAATGCTAGCTGTCATGCCAAGGAGGGAGTGACAATGTATGCTAAGCATGGGTAACGCATGCCAAGGAATGTCAAGAAGTTCTAGAGTGTGCTAAGTAGTTCCAGGGTGTGCTAACATGTGCCAAATAGTGCCAAGGCATGCCAAGCGCTAAGACATGCTAGGATGTGGAGGGTGCCAGAGTATGCCAATATGCATCAAGGAGTTTCAAGGCAACAAAAGGAATAGCCAAGCTAAAATGAAAGGAAATGAATACATAAGAGGGTTAATAAGTTGGGACTTTATCTTTTTCAAAAGGGGCATGCTAGGCACACTAATAATATGTCCCAATACATGCCAAGTGCTAATGTTTTTCAATGCAATATTATGCCAAGGAGTTCCAGGGCATGCTAGGGACTACAGGGAATGCCAACACATGATATGGGAGTGCTATGCTAATGCTATGGCATGCCAACATGTGCTTAGGTGTCCTACTCATGGCAAGATGTTCTAGGTACAAATATGTTCCAAGACATGCGAGGTGCCAAGGAATGTTAGTGTACTATTCCAAAGCATGTTAAGGCATGCCATGAGTGTTGAGGAGTGCCAGGTCTCTCTCATTAATAGAATTTACAGAGATTGATTATATATTAAATAATATAGTTCCTACACACACTAGTGGAACTTTATTTAAAGGAAATTTGCTAGATAATAAACCTAATAGAGATTAATCATGTGTTGACTCATAGGAAGACTATATTCTTATGACTTGAGGGAAATGATACACACTAATTACTTCTTAATAAATTGACTGACTATTATAACCACTATGACCTTGGACACATAATGAAAAAGACTCCACAACAATGGTCTTAAAATGTTATATTTTGACAAAAAATATAGTAACAGGTACATAGCGTCATCAAAAACTCATTGGAATGATCAATGATGACGAACATTTTTTTACCGTCACCAAAAGTAACCAAAAAGAGCATTGGTGAGGGTCAATAAAAGATCGTCACTAGAAGTGTCACCAAAGAGAGAATTAGTGATGGGCCTTTAATGACCCTCACCAAAAGTGTCACCAAAGAGAGAATTAGTGACCGGCCATTAACGACCCTCACCAAAAGTGTCATTGAAAATGGATTTGGTGACAAACCTTAAAGGACCATCACTATATACATTTACAACAACGTTTTTTTAAAGACCGTCACCATATGTGACATTGGTGATGGACCTTAAAGGTCTGTCACAAGCATCAAGAGTCATCAAAAACTCATTGGAATGATCAATGATGACGAACATTTATTGACCATCACAAGAAGTAACCAAAAATATCATTGGTGACGGTCAATAAAATATCGTCGCTAGAAGTGTCACCAAAGAGAGAATTAGTGATAGGCCTTTAATGACCCTCACCAAAAGTGTCATCAAAGAGAGAATTAGTGACGGGCCTTTAACGAACCTCGCCAAAAGTGTCACTGAAAATGGCTTTAGTGACAAACCTTAAAGGACCATCTCTATATACACTTACAACAATGCTTTTTTAAAGACCGTCACCATATGTGACATTGGTGACGGACCTTAAAGGTCTGTCATATGCATGACCCTCACCAATGACCTTTTTTTCTTGTAGTGATTCACTACACCTTGGGGTACTTTCATGTATGCCAAGATGTCTTTTGGCTAAAAAATGTAGGAGCTACATTTCATCGAGAAATGGATATTGCTTTGGCTAATGAAAAATATGTGTTTTTGATTTACCTTGATGATATCACAGTTTTCTCCCAAACAGATGAAGAGAATTTTCATCATTTGAGGATAGTTTTTCATAGGTGCAGGAAATTCGGCATATCATTAAATCCGAAGAAGAGTTTGTTTGCCATGGAATAGGGAAAATTACTTGGTCATATCATATCAAAAGATGGCATCCGCATAGATCCCGCAAGAATCGAGGCAATCCAACAATTGGATTATCCAAGAAACAAGAAGGAAATATAGTCTTTTAATGGTAAGATCATCTTCTTAAGAAGGTTTATTCCTAACCTTGTTGAGCATCTAAAAGAAATAAATAACATGTTGAAAAGAGACAATGAGGTAAATTGGTCCGAGGATGCAAGGAAATATTTCAACCAAGTCAAAGTTGAATTATCTTGCACTCCTATCTTAATTATCCCTTATTACAATATGGATTTTATCATTTTTTCATTTGCTTCTAAGCACACATTGGTTGTTGTCCTAACACAGAAAAGAGACCAAAAAACGGAGCAGCCAATTGCATTTTTCAATAGAACCATAAGGGATGCAGTATTAAGGTATAATATCATTGAAAAACAAGCTTAGGCCCTAGTAAAGGCTTTGAAGAATTTTCGTGTGTACATTCTTCATTCGCATATTGTTGCCTATGTTCCAAATGTTGCAGTCAAGGATATTTTGACACTGACTGATCCTGAAGGTAGGCGAGGTAAATGGATTGTTACAATGTTGGAGTATGACCTCGAAATTAAACCTACAAAGTTGTTCAGAGGGCAAGGTTTATCGAAGCTTATCGCAGAGTCCAATTTACATGTTTTGGACATCATTCTCATTACTGCAATGTCCGAAGAAGAAGTGGTTGATTCATCTTCTCTGGTATCTTAGATTTTTACCTCATCCCCTTGGTATTCAGATGTTGTTTATGTGCTTCAGCAATTGAATTCTCCACCATGTGTGTCGAAAAGTAAGGCTAGATCATTGAGGTTAAAATCTCTAAAATATTGTATTTTGGACAATGTTTTATTTTGGAAGGATATGGGGGGGATTTTGTTGAATTGTCTAGTTGAAAGCAAAGAAAAAGAAGTAATGAATGACTTTCACAAGGGTGATTGTGGAGGTTAACTTTATTGGAAGACTATAGCAAACAAGATCTTGAGAGCTGGGTATTATTGGCCAATTTTATTTTCTGATGTCTACAAAACTGTAATGAGTTGTCATGAGTGTTAAATCTTTCAGGGAAAGAGAAAGTTGTTATCGTTGCCCTTGCAGCCAATTTCTGTCCAAGAACCTTTTCAACAATGGAGTCTCGACTTCATTGGTGAGATTCACCCTTCATCTTTAGCTCAAAACAAGTGGATTTTAACAGCAACTGACTATTTCACGAAGTGGATCGAGGCCATCCACACTAGACAAGCTACGGATGTGGTAATAATTCAATTTCTTGAGTCTAATATTTTGTCTCGATTTGGTTTTCCACATAAAACTATCACTGATAATGTAGCAGCCTTCAAGTCAAAGAAGATGATTGATTTTTGTGATAAGTACCATATCAAACTCATGCATTCAACAACATATTACCCACAGGGTAATGGGTTGGCTGAATCATCAGATAAACCATTGGTAAATATCATCAATAAGTTGTTGGAAGAAAACAAGAAGAATTGGCACAAAAATTTTATCAATTCTCTATAGGCGGATAGAGTGAGCATTAAGAAGTCTATAGGTATGTCACCTTTTCAGCTGGTATATGGAGTGGACATTGTTTTTTAGACTTCTCTTGTTGTTCTGGTGATGAATATTTTACAGGAAGTTGATAGTGAACCTAATGATATTCAACAGAGGATCAATCAAATCCTTCATTTGCAGAATTCTAGAGAGGAAGTATTTAAGAATACTTCAAAGCTTCAGGAAAAGATCAAGAAGATCTATGACAGAAAAACCAAAGCTGATGATTTTAGTTTGGGAGATGTTGTTCTCCGATGGGATGTCTAAAATGAGGAGAAAGGTAAGCATGGAAAGTTTGATAACTTGTGGAAAGGACCATACATAATTTCAGCTTTCAGAGGATAGAATGCCTATTTGTTAGAAGAACTAGATGGACAAGCGTTACCAGGAGGACCAGTCACTGGTAGATTCCTCAAGCATTACCACACTTGATTTCTTCAGAAAAAAATCTCATTTCCATTGTACATAACAGTTTATTTTGTTGCCAAAGTGTGAAGAGGTTTTCATAAAAGTTCGAAGCCCAAGGAGAAGGCCATAAGGCTTTTTTGATCAGTTGTTATTTTGAAAGTTAAGTCAGTTTCATTTTTCCTATATTTTGTCAGTTAATCATTTCAGTGTTGAGATTTGAGTCTATTTACTTTTTTTTACTCCATTGCCCAATGGATGAGGCTACCTGGACTACGGTGTTCTTGACACATCCTAAAGGAATTTCCATCCCCAGCTGGAGCCAAAGTTAGTTTCTATGAGCCACCAGTGATCAAATGTACTCTTTCAATATGGTTGATAGGTTCCTAGGTCAAATTGTTATAGTTTCAAATAAAATTTGATCATTGGTATGTTATAAGTCATTACTGATACCTCCATCAAAGGCCATCATGGTCTTGTCATCACTCCTTGTGATGGGTTACCAAAAGAGTTTCTTGGTCAACATTTCATGTTCATTCATACGGCAAAGGTCTAAAGGTCTGAATCATGGTTTTAGGCATTCATTTGGTGTCATTATTAGGTCATATCGTCATTGTCATATAGGGGCCATGTCATCACCTCATGTCACCATTATGGGAGTAGAAATTAGGGAAAGTTGTTCAAAGAGTTCTCTAAGGTACTCTTTCCTCCTTGTGAAGATGTAATTTTTCCTAATAAAGCTACAAAACTTCAGTACATTACCATATTTCATCACTTCTCATAAGGACATATGATGTCATGCCATCATCAAAAAATAAAATTCCAGCCTATAAGAAGACCACTAAAACATTTTTATTATTCATTCCACCTTTATTGAGATCATATCCATCATCAAACTGCATCCTAGCCACCACAGCATCAATTTTCATCCTCAAAATATATTTTTCACCTCCTTCGTTGCATTTCTGGCAGCCCTCACTACGCTTCTGGTAGATCACTGAGATTTGGGAATTAGAAGGAAAAAAAAATCATTTTAAAAGGTTTTGTTCAATAATTTCAAGTTCTAGCATCTCTTTGACAGGTAAGTAGACACCATTGACCTCTCACATTCATCAGTTTCTTTAGAAATGCAGTGGAAATCCATCTCCTAGGGTTTCGCTGCGCTTTTATCTTCTCAATGATTTTACTTCATTGCATTGGTAAAACTCTTAGTTTTCCTACTCTACTACCCTCCCCCACACCCTACATACCTCCCCTAATTTTCTTTACACTCGTTCCCTTCATCTCCCTTGTTTTCCTAACAAACTCTAGTCTACGTTGCGCTTCTGGCAGTTTCTAGGTTAGGACTGTGTTTACATATTCCCATCCCTTCCCCTCACTCTTTCTAAGAATTTTTGCTTCCTCACACTCCCTAACACCTATCCATACCCCCTATAATATTCCCATTAATTTACATAGCCCCTAATCCCTCTATTCCCTCTCCTCACTAGAACAGTCCCTTTTCCCCTCTTTTCCTAAAGCAAACCCTACCCTTCCTTCCTACCTAACTAGGGTTTTACCATGTGAATTGAAACCATGGACACTGAGCAGAAAATGTACAATAAGGGAGAGAAAGTGTCCATATTTGAGCTAGCTCACACCCATGAAATCATGGCCTCATAATTTATCAAGAAGTCCTTTGAAAATGTGGGTTGTTTAGGGTTTTGTGAAAAGATTCAGTAAGCTGGTTTCCATGCCAGAATGACAAGCCATTTTTCCACCAACTTCAGGAGGGATAAGGCTAGCATAGAAAGGGTTGACTTCACCATTTCAGAAAATTCCATTTCCATAGCCATCGGAATCCATAACCATGGAGAAATATGGCTCAAAGGAATGGATCTAGATTTTGAGAACTACAAAGCATTCTTAAAGCCATCCTACAAGAATGCTCCCAAACACATTTTTCCCTTCAGACAATTGCTTGAAAGGTATGCTCCTTTAATGAACATGATCATGAAGTACTTTACCTGTGAGGGTAGGTTTTCAAGGCTACACCAGTATCACATAAGAGTACTCATGCATTTCACATCCATCAAACCTCTTAAATGTAGAAATTCTCTAAAAATCTCTCTTTGAGACCATGTAGAAAATTTGTATGTAGGTTAACCCGATAATGCAATATAAATCAAAGAAGAATATTATAACCTACTTATACTATCAATTTGTGGAAGCTTAAAGATCGAGCTGAACAATATAACCAGAAGAAGAAGAATCAATCACACAATACACATGAAAATACTTTGGGGAAAGCCTCAGCTAAAAAACCCCACTATATGTATTATCATACAAGGTGGAAATACATAGAGATTATACAAAGCCTTAGCTCTCACAGCTAGCCAGCGCTCAGTACAATCCTCACAGATGCTCACAGGAAATCAAAGTTTCTCTCAAGCCTTCCTGTTTACCCTCCAAGCTCCTATTTCCTTGTGTAGTTCCTCTGGGATGATCTCCTTCAACCAAGTGGAAAAACTCGATTTACTAAGTGGATGATCTCCTGATCTCACACACTGTCAGAACTGCACAATCCTCAAGGAATGATACCTTCTGCATGTATGAGTTTTCTTTATGAGAAAACACATGCAACTGATAGTACACTATCCTTGACATTTAACTCAACTAGGTATTTCTCATAATAGACATGCATGAGTTTTTGATTAGGGAATCTTCAATTAACTGGAGTACACTGGTTGAGTGCATGCATGCATCAACTGACTGTTAACTCACCATTAGTTCCTCAAACAGTTTGGAACTAATTTAACTAGACATAACTCAGTAAACTAAGTTAACTAATTACAACTCAAATATAACTCAACCTTATCTCCTTAATTTAAGGCTTATCTCCTTAATTTAAGGGATAACTCTTGCATGACTTCAAAAATACTTCTAACTTGAATTTCTCCAACTAATTAATTCAAAATGAATTAATCAATTATTTCCAGGTAGTTGTTAAGACTAAATTTGATTTTAATTCACAATTTAATTCAAGGACAAATTAAATTGGAATATTCTTGTTGCCACATTTCAACACTCCCTCTCAACAAGAAAGGGATTATCTGCCACCCCGATCCTGTCTCTACGGAACTCGAATTTACACTTTGACAATGCCTTTCTCAAAATGTCAGCATCTTGCTCCTCTATCAAAATATATTGCAGCAACATGATCCTCCCATCAGTAGCAGCTTGTTTTACCTTGTAAATCCAACGTGAACTCTCAACTAACTTGTTCTCCAATTTGGGAACCACGTCCCAAACACTGTTACGAACTATGGAGTCATACTCCTCCACCATAGCATCAACCCAAATCGGTTGTTACACTGCTTCCTCAAAGGAAGATGGCTCGGTCTCAACAAATTCCCCCACAAGGGCTATGTATCCAGTGTACCTCTCAGGTGACCTCCTCTGTTTGCGCTGAGAAAATGGTGCTCCCACATTCTCTCTCGCATCCTCCAACAATATATCAGCCTCTCTTGTGTGCTTCCATCCATCTCTGGAAGACTTTGCTTGAGTGGATGTCTCCACTCCTGAAATCTTTGCATGCGGTTGCTCCGCATCAGCCTGAGGCTCCTCCTCCTTAGGAACCAACAGTTCCTCCATAGCCTGTAGTTGGAGCTCCCTCTCAAGGGAAACTTGCATGGCCTTCTGCTCATCAAACTTGAGATCTCTACAAACCACTGTCCTCCGACTGGTAGGCAAGTACACCCAATAGTTGTGAGGTGTATCATGTACCCCACAAGTATCCCCAACTCTGTTGTCAACTCAAGCTTCTTCTGTGCATCCTTTTTCACATGGCAATATACCGATGAGCGAAAGATCCTAATGTGACCCACATCTGGTCTCTTACTGGAGAAAGCTTCCTCTGGTGTCTTCATCCCAAGTGTTATCACTTTAAAAAAAAAAGATCTGATATATGTAACTTTTCATCCTAGCCCGATGACAAAGGTCAGTGTTAGTCTATGTTGTTTTCATTTTTTTTTCCCCTTAAAGTCTGAAGTTTTAAGAGGTCATGAGTCAAGTATATTCCTATCTACCATTGGTTCTCCTTCATTCACCATTGTTTCATAGCCACGTGTCATTTTGTTATCCACTACCAAGCCTTTGGTAATTGCGTAACGCATGCATACTTTTAAAGTGTTTTCGTAGTGCTTTTATTTGTTCAGCAGTTTCGCAGCGCAAACCTTATTATCAATTTCGCAGCGCATTATTCAAATTTCAAACTAACCGTGCTGCAAAATCAGGGATTCGTGCATTTTGTAGCAAATCTTTCCCGAAATGTCAAATCCGTTAGGTGAATCACAAGCTGTGTCATCTCATGTCAGTTCATGTACTCCTCTTATCACATTCCACCACCCATCGCCATTATCACCACCATTAGATTTGTTGATACGCACGAATCACCATTTCCAAGAAATGCCACCTTGCACAAATCTTAATGATGATTGTAAGCCTTGCATGAATAATAAATCTACAAGATTGCAATTTGAAAGATTTCAAACGGCAAGATTTCAAGTTCAAATACAAGTATAATCAAGTGAGGCAGCAAATCAAGCGAGGCAGCAAATTCAAGCGAGGCAGAATTTTAAAAGAAGTTGAGTTACAGTTCAAACCAGAGCTAGTATTCCTTGTTTGCAAATCTGTAAGATTTCATGGAGAGATCAATGGAGAAAAAAGAACACAGATCTGGCAAATGTCTAAGGAACGAGCCTGAAGGCCTGGATATAGCACTAAGGAATAAAGAGGTGGAGAAGGCATTCAAAAAAGCCGGGTGTTGGAATTTTTGCAAGAAGTTACAAGGAGGGCATGCACAGGTAACCAAAGAATTTGCGCTTAATTTCACAGGTTTAAATTCAAAGGTAGCTATGATAGAATTGCAGGTCTCGCCAGAGATGATATTCACTGTGACAGAGATTCCACGAGGACAAGAGAGCTGGTTCAAAAATTTCAAATTTGACATGAATCCTTGCAAGGAGTTTTTAAAGAAAGAGTTTGTAAATGCAGATTTAAGTAAGTCAGTGCCCAGGAGCTATGTCAAAGAGTCTTATGCACATTTACTCACCTGCATACAAAAATACTTGACTTGCGAAGGAAGGTATAACAAAGTGTATTCGTACCATTTCAAGCTCCTTTTGCATTTCACAGGGAAGGTTTCCATTGATCTACCTTTTTATCTATTCCGTAGTTTGAGTAAGATGTGTGACAAAGTACAGTTGAGGAAAGAAGCTTGTGAAACTTCTCTGTTTCATCATGGCTTGATTAAACTACTGGTCTTACATGAGCTTCAAAAGGTAGGGAAAGATTGGAATTCATTTATTTTTATGGCTGGTTTCAAAAACCAGACTGGCCTCAGTCCTCTACCTGCAAGAGATCTCACAATAGCGGATCTCCAAACAGAAGCAAGAGCTAAGAGATTTCCAAAATTAAAAGCAAGGAAACAAGTGAGAGAGCCAGTACAGCCACTGATCATTCAAGACACACCTCAGCAATCAACTAAGGAAAAAGCTCATGTTAAAAAGATTGTACCTGAAGCAAGCACCGCTGAAGTAGTCTCAAGGAGAAGAAAAAGAAGTTAGATGGCTGAAGAAAAAGGTAAAGCAGTAGCGGTTGAAGAAAGTCTAGTTTCAAAGAGAAATATAAATGATTTATTGCAAGCTATTGACTTTGAGGAGTCTCTACTAGTTCAAGATGAATTGATGCAGTCAGATAAAGAGAGTACAAAGAAAACCAAAGCCTCAAAAAAGCTTAAATTTGACGAGCAAGTTGAACAATTTGTTTTCAAACCCAGGAGACCTATAACAAGGAGATTTCAGCAAGTACAGGAGGCACCACCAAGAACAGAGGAAACAGGGGAAGAGATACAACGCCAGCAAAGAAAGGACACAGGCAAAACAATCGCCACATCTAAAGAAGACAATATAGCAGACTTGAAAAGAAAATTGGAATCAGCTAATCATGAGATTGCCAGACTGAAGAAAGCTGCTAGAAGACATGCCATCATACAAGATAATTATTACAGAATTAAAACCTTATGGGAGGAGAATACAGCTGTAGAGGTGGTTGACTGTAATACTCAATTTCATACTTGGACAGTGCCGGCAATCAAAGAAGCCAAGTTCATCAGGATGATTAATATGCAATTGAGAGCTGGGAACAAGATTATGAAGAAACAAATAGAAGATCTAAAGGCACAGTTAAGTCAGCTAAAGGAACTTTCTAAATGAAATCACATTTCAAGTAAGAGTATGTTTTGAATTTTGATGAGTTTGCTTGGTCTCATCTTCTTGAAGAATTCTAAATGTCCATTCAGTTTTGGAAAATTTAAAGGAAGTTTTGAGAACAAAGTGTTCGATTAATAAAAATTTTGGGTTGAGAACTATGTCTTTTAAACAACTCAGCAGTTTCGTAGCGCGCTACGAAACTGCTGAAGGTGATGATTAAGGCTCAGCAGTTTCGTAGCGTGCTACGAAACTGCTGAAGCTAAAGGTTCCAATACAAATCAACCAATTTTGAAACAGAAGCAGGAAAATTTTGAGGAACAAATATATGAAAGGAGACATCTGAAGCTACAGCAATCAATCAGATTAAGACAGATGGAGAAATATGGTTTGGATCCAAATTTGAGTTTTGTCATAACGTGAGCAGTTTAAGCACGGTTCAGATATGTTAAGACAGCCTGAATGCGTTTTTTGTTTTAAAAGCAGTGGACAGCACATTAATATACATGGCCACCTGTCACGTTTTGGAAAGCAAATATAAAAGACCGGCTTCTGTGGATTTGAAAACCATAAGACCGAGGAGCAAGGGTAGTTTCCTATATTTCAGGACAGTGGAGAGGATATGGCATATAAGACCAACGTGGAGCATTGAACACCCATCCCAGCCAAACTAAAAGAGGACTAGATGTCAAAGAACGAGAATGATCCTAATCAAATCCATTGTTCGTTTAATATGAAGTTAGAGTCCTATTTGATTTAGATCTCTAAAAACTCTAGTTAACAGTTTTTTGTATTTAATAAGTAGTTAAAGTTTAATAGGTGTCAGTAATAGAAGTAGTTTTCGAGTTCCCCTCATGCTTGAGGAGGAATCTCAATTAGACAGGAGAAGAACTCTATATATAGCTAGAGCAGCAATGTAAAAAGGGTTGGAAATTTTATGAAAAAGGTTGATATTTGGCTTATGTAAGACTATGTTTTGATAATACATGTTTGGCTTTACTTCTCAGGATTCATGAGGGATTTTATGTTCAGAATGTATGATGTTGTCCTTTTCCTAATTTTTGCAGTGGTATGAATGTGTAATCACTTAGAATTCACTTGAGGTGCTCTAACTTCATGTATGCATTCATAGACTGTGTGGTCCTATCTGAGTTGTTATGTTCTGAATATTTTAATGTTGAATACCCTGACTTCTATGTAAGGTTGAATTCATTGTCATATTGAGATGTTGTTGACTCCATAAGCCCAATGGATAGTTTTTAAATGTGTTTCCACCATTCATATTCTTACAGTTGTTTTACAAGAGTTAGCCATCTTAACTATAATCAAAATCATTAACCCCTTTTTGAGAGAGCCCTCTCAGGTTGAGGAGGCTAAGCCTCAGCCTAAAGTAGGTTTGAAATAGTTACTTAGAGTCAACCTGATCAGCAGCCTATTAGGACCTGATTTTGAGATAACACCAAGTATGTGATGTGGGCTTCTATTCTACAAATAGACCATTGTGTTGCATGCCTCAGCCCACAAGTGAAGTGGTAGGCCTTGGTCATGCAGCATCGCCCATGCTACCCCTACAATAGTTCTATTCTTCCTCTCAGCCACCCCATTCTGTTGTGGGTTATGAGGTGTCATCAACTCTCATTTAATTCCTTTCGCTGCACAAAAGTCCTTAAACTCTTGAGAGACATATTCTCTATTGTTGTCACTTCTTAAGGCCTTGATCTTCTTCCCTGACTCTTTCTTGACCAAAGCTTTTAACTCACAAAACTTTGTGAAGGTTTGGTCCTTATTCTACATGAAATAAATCCAGCATTTACGAGAATAGCCATCAATGAAAATCAAAAAATACCTTTGCTTCGTTGTGGATGTCATTGAGAATGGTCCACACACATCAGTATGAACTCGCTCTAAGATAGCCTCTGCTCGACTATCTCGATCATGACAAGAAGAGTTGGTATACTTTCCCATGGTACAACCTTTTCATGTGTCAACTTGCTCAAGTTTACCTTTGGGAAGTCCTGTAGATATCTGTTGCATTATCTTTAGAGCCCCATGATGCAAACGGCCCAACCACCTATGCCACAACTCACCAATGTCTTTCCTTTCCACTAATTCTGCTTTTGTACTCAATGCTGCATAATCATCTACCTCTAGTTTATAGAGATTCTTCACTCGAATCCCTATCCTCTTGGTCTGAACCATGGCTATGTGTCTTAGGAACACCTTTCCTTTACTGAAGACAACATCGTAGCCTTTGTCCTCCAACATCGCGACCGATACCAAGTTCTTCTTTAGTCCATGCACATACTTCACATCTGTCAAGGTGATAGGAGCTCCATGATCCCTCTGAAAAGCAATTGTGCCTACTCCTGAAACACTATACCTTCTGTCGTCACCCATATCTATGTGCATCTTGAGGTCTTTCTCGTCCAAGGCACTAAATAAACTTTTATCATTGGTCATGTGGAATGAGGCTCCACTGTCAAGATACCAGACACAACCCATCATCGATGACACCATGCATGAAATGAGGGTAAAGTCCATTTCAAACTAAGAGGCTAATGTGTCACCTTCCAATCCTTCCGAGGATCCCTTCTTGGACTTCTTTGATGGGCAATTAGTCACATAATGTCCCATCTTGTGACAATTAAAGCATCTCACTTTAGAATTGTCACCCTTCTTCCCTCCATGAGAAGAATTCGATTTGGAATGGGAAGTCTTCCCCTTCCCTTTCCTTGCCTTACTTGCTAAGGCCAAATTTTCTTCATCATCATTCTTGGATGAAGAACCATCTCGTGTGCTCCTCCTAATCTCCTCTTGCATAAGATCCAACCACAGTCATTCCCAATCCAGCAGTTTCTCCCTTTCATTCACAGAATCCTGGTAGCTATTCCAACACTTTGGAAGGCCAAGGAGAGCGAGGCTCACCATATCATCATCGGCAGTAGTTATTCCCACACTGCTAAGCTCATCTCTGCAGGTGGTGAGCTTGTTCAGATATGTGGAAATAGTATCACCCTTCTCCATCTTGATTCTTCGAAGCTTATCCTTGAGCACCAATTTCCTCTCGCCGCTACTGTTCTGGTAGAGGTCCTTCAATGTCTTCCACATTGAAAATGGAGTATCCTTCCCATGGAGACTCGAGAAAATATGGTCTCAAACTCCCTCAAGGATGATCTGTCTCGCCTTCACCACACACTTCTTCCACTCAGCCAACTCTTGTGAATTAGTTGAAGCCAGATTTGGTATTTCTTGATTAATGAAATCCTTCAAGTGATTTTCTTCTAATACAACCTCCATTCTATCTTTCCATACTATGTAATTTGATCTACCTTCCAAGACATACTCGAGTCTCAAGCCATAGAACACCATTGGCCAACCTTGAAGTATGATATGAATTCGATTTGCCCCTGCAACCCCGAACTTCAAACTTCGGATTCTCTTCTCAGTATACTATTCATAGCTCCTTTACTATGTAGAATAATTTCTACAAACCCACCTTTGATACCATGTGGAAATTCTCTACAAATCTCGCTCTGAGACCATGTAGAAAATATGTATGTAGGTTAACCCGATAATGCAATATAAGTCAAACCAGAATACTATAACTTACTTCTACTATCAATTTGAGGAAGCTTAAAGATCGAGCTGAACAATATAACCGAAAGAAGAAGAATCAATCGCACAATACACATGAAAATACTTTGGGGAAAGCCTCAGCTCAAAAACCCCACTATCTGTATTATCATACAAGGTGGAAATACATAGATATTATACAAAGCCTTAGCTCTCACAACTAACTAGCTCTTAGTACAATCATCACAGATGCTCACAGGCAATCAAAGCTTCTCTCAAGCCTTCCTCCCTGCCCTCCAAGCTCCTATTTCCTTGCACAATTCCACTGGGATGATCTCCTTCAACCAAGTGGAAAAACTCGATTTACCAAGTGGATGATCTCCTGATCTCACACACTATCAGAATTACGCAATCCTCAAGTAATGATACCTTCTACATGCATGATTTTTCTTTATAAGAAAACACATGCAACTGATAGTACACTATCCTTGACATTTAACTCAACTGGGTCTTTCTCAGAATAGACATGCATGAGTTTCTGATGAGGGAATCTTCGGTTAACTGGAGTACACTAGTTGAGTGCATGCATGCATCAATTGATTGTTAACTCACCATTAGTTCCTCAAACAGTTTGGAACTAATTTAACTGTACTTAACTCAGTAAACTGAGTTAACTAATTACAACTCAAATATAGCTCAACCTTATCTCCTTAATTTAAGGGATAACTCTTGCATGACTTCAGAAAGACTTCTAACTTGAATTTCTCCAACTAATTAATTCAAAATGAATTAATTAATTATTTTCAAGTAGCTGTTAAGACTAAAT
>APFE030212895.1:32891-84543 GCA_000404065.3 Pinus taeda | reverse complement strand
AATATTAAATTTATTAATTTAGTTTTGACCTGGACCCTGTGTCCAAATTAGCCGTTGGAGTCTTTGCTCAGTCTATTTAACTTGCTAAGCCGATATGTGTCTTCAACTTGTCCTGACGATGAACCACATTGGTTGGTTTGAAACGCGTCGACAAATGTCTTTTTGATGTGATTTATGCCGAAGCTCTTCTTACAAATATGATGGATCACAGAAGCCTCAATTCTACACATGGCAAAGAGTCTCGCCCCTCTCTACCTTATGGGGTACTACCACCTCCCCCCCATTTGCAACATATTCTTTGTCTCACAGGGATAGTTGAGACATTGGGGACATACTTGCGGCACCCATTAAAATTTCCACGACCTACAAAGAAATGAGAGAAGAAACTAAATGAACCCACTTCAGGACCAGGACTTAAGCCTACTATATCACCCCTGTAGCTCAAGATACATGTTTTAGCCTTGACCGAGGTAGTTGTAGATACAATGTAGATTGCAACACCCTTGATGGGCAACTCACTCCCCAATACCATGAATAGTGGAATAGACTCTGGGAAAACACAAAAGCCCGAAATCTTGAGATGGTCAAACAATTACAACAACCGATCACCAAGAACCTAGCGAGCATAGTAAAGAAATTCACACAAAGGCACCCCAAACTTTTCATTAAAACCATAAACTCATGCTCCTATATACATAGGATCAAGAGGCCTAGAGACAACTACCAAAACAAACTACCAAAGTACTCCACACCTTTCAGCGAACAAAGCTTGGAATTCAACAAAGAGACACACTAACCCCTCTCCTTAAACAACTTCATGTTTACGACAAAATCCAATTTTCTCTAATTTTAATATGTTTATTAACTTTTTTGCTTTCTATTATATTTTTGTCTTTTGACAACTAACTACAAACAATTTAACTACAATTATTTTTCTATATGATTATATTTTTTTTATTCCAACAAAAAAAATTATTTATTTATTTATTTTCTTCGGTTGAAAAAAGAAAATAAAACTATGTTTTTTTTTTTTTTTTACTGTAACGGTTACTTTTATTGAAAAGCGACAAAACAACTATCGCATACTTGTTACACTGATTTATTTTTTCCCACTATTTCTTGGCGCTTTAGCTTTCCTATTACACAGGTGGTTTGCGCTTTAATGCATCTTATCCTTGGAGGAGCCTTGGGATTGGACCAGTCTTTGGAGTAGATAGCTCGCAGAATCGCTGCTTGAGGTTCTTGAGGTTCTATGAATAGCATCAGATTTCCTGGGTAGAAAATGCTCTGTCCCTTTTGCTTCACTGACAAACATTTAAGATCCAAACTTGTTCCTTGTCCTTCACTAAGTCACATTCAACCGTAATACCTATCGCCTTCTAGATGGACTGAAGTCTGCCCATCCTTGGAGCTCGACCCGGAGCAATGAACTCAGCATCAATTTTTGGGTTCTGACCATTACCTCCAGCAGATTTACTGAATGTATTTGCGCCACATAACAGAGTACAACCGATTATCACTAAAGGGAGAGCCCTTTCCAGCTATGGGATGGTCATAGCGGGAAACGAGGTAGTTACTGCCTATATTTCCCTCTTTTTTTTCATGATGAGCCTTTCCTGAGATTAGCAAGCTTGGATTGATGTCTTCTTATCTTCAGAAATCGACCTCTGGTGAATGCTTCTGCTGAGGGCTTGACTTTCAGAGCTGCTGTTAGAGATTGAACTTCCTGAGCCTCGATCTTTCCTTTTGTTGATGCCTTCTCAAGGGCCTGGAGCTAGCGAAGGCCATTGGGATAGAGACAGCCAATCAGGGGAGAGGATAGCTTGATGGAGAGCGAAAGGAGCTTGAACAGGAGCATTTCATCATTGCATCAGGGTGGACAGATTTGTTGAAAGGAGAGGAAAAGATTAAGGGATGATGCAGAGAGATTCTTCAGAGTTTACTGAAAGGGTTCTTTGGTTGCAGATTGATCCAAGATTGGCTTCCAGGTCGGCTTGAGAGTTCAGCTGCCTCAGAATATGATAGAAGGAGATTTTCCAAAACTGAGCCAGCATGAGTCTAATTTTCTTCAGAATGAGGACTAAATGGATCTGCAGAGGATTCGATAGAGAATTCATCGCTTGAATGATAAGCCTAGAGTCTCCGAAGACCGTCAGAGATTGAATGTTCCTACTACGAGCCAGGGACAGCCCCTGCCACAAAGCCAGAGCCTCAGCTCCATTGTTTGACTCGATTCCCAGACCCCAATGATACCCGAGCAAAGTAGTTCCATCTGGATTTAGCAGCATTCCACCCCCACCCGCAGCTCCAGGGTTGCCTTTAGAGGCCCCGTCAAAAAATAAACAGTGATCATCTAGAGCAGAACGCCATTTTAGAAATTCATGTTCTTCCATGCGAATTTCCCACTTAGCATGGCAAGAGGCCAGAGAGGTAGGATTGGTTTGATTATTTGGAACAATACCTTTCAGCCAAAGCTCCTCTTCACTGTCCAGCGACGCTTCATTTCTTAGAGCCGACCTAGCTTCCAAGGTCTCTCCCAGAATGGCTTTAATTTTGGATATAACGTTGTTTGAAGTGCAGGTTTCTCCTCTGAATAATCTGTTATTCCTTTCCAACCATAATTTCCAGCAGGTGAACTTAGGAGTCCACATCCATGTCGTCTTAAGCAGGTTTTTTTTATTGAGGCAGAACGAAGATAGATTGGCCCATTCAAGAAACATGTTTGTAATATTTCTTGGCAGCTCGACCTTGTCCGCCCTTGAACTCAGGACCCCCTTCCAAACTACTTTGGCAAAGGGGCATAGCAGCAACAAGTGATCAACTGTTTCTTCCTCTGACATACAAAAGGGGCATCTGGTTGGCCCTTCCATTCCTCGTTTTCTCAGGTTATCTCCTGTGAGAATACTGTTGTGAGCTAGTGTCCAGCTGAAGAAGTCTATTTTTGGGAGCGAAGGGAAGCCCCAGATGAATTTCCATTTTGTTGGGTCAGGGGGAACATTAGGGACAGTAATTAGACTTTTGTAACCTTCAGCAACCGAGAAAGAACCGGAATGGGAGCCCCACCCTCGTTTGTCCTCGGCTATTGCTGACATGGGAGATTTTCCTTGGAGTTTGTCTAATAGAAGTGAAGCTTCAGATTGCAGGTGATGTGGAACCTCTCCCAAATTCCAACTGTCCCACCGTCTACTAGCGTCCTCCATCCAGGTGGATATGTCCCATAGGGTCTGCTTATTGTTGGTTTGAAGCCATAATTTGATATTTGCCAGGCCTTCTATATGGTGCAGTGACTGGTCTCCTAGAATCTGATCTTCCCAAATTCTGATTTTTTTCCCATTACCTGGGATCCAGTAGAGGTTGGAACTGAAGTGCTCCAGTGCAGCAATACAAAGCTTGAGAATTGGGGATCCTTTGATGGTTTTTGGCAGATGGTCTAAGCATCTCAAACGCTGACCTTGAAAATATTTCTTCCACAGGACTTTCTTGCTCCAGCTTATTTTCCCAACCACAATATTCCACAGAATTTTAGATCCTAGCGCAAGATTTTGTGCCGCCAGATCTCTCATTTGCAGTCCTCCTTCCAAGATTGGTCTCTTGATGGTATCCCAATTGAATAGATGAAGTCTTCTTTCATTGTTTTTCCCCCCTTCCCAAAGGAATCTCCTCAGCAAACCGTCCATTTTACTGAGAAAGGTTTTGGGAGCAAGGAGAATAGAGTGCTGAAAAAGTGGCATGCTTGTTAGGACAGATTTAATAAGAATTATTTTCCCAGCCGTGTTCAGTCAGGAGGATCCCCAGGCTTGAATTCTGAGCTTAAGCTTGTCTAAGAGGGGCATCCAGTGGGTGACTTTAGCAGTGGATTTGAAGATTGGAATCCCTAGATATTTCAATGACTCCCAAGTCTGACAGACTTTCATCTCAAGGAGCCTAGCTATGTCAGCCAGATCTTTGACCGAGCAGTTCTAGCCATAGATTGTGCTTTTGGAGTAGTTTATCTTGCTTATGGAGGCCTCCTTATATGTGTCCAGTTCCTTTTTAAATGATCTTGCCGAATTTATGCTCGCTCCACCTAGTAGCAAAGTGTCGTCGGCAAACTGGGCATGGTTTATGTCTTTGACATTGTGCACCATTCTGAGGCCTAGCAGAGTTTGGTCTTGCTGACAACAGTCTAGCTGAAAACTAAGAACAGAGGCTTGAATAGCGTAGAGGAGAGGAGACAGCGGACACCCCTGTCTTAATCCCCTGGATGCTTTAAAAAATTTAGTAGATCAGCCATTTACCAACGGTGCGATCCAAGGAGAGGCAATACAGGCTTTCACCCAATTTATGAAGGTTGTTGAGAAGCCCATTTTCGTCATGACCGCAAACAGGAAGCCGTGCTTCATCCTGTCAAATGCATTTGCCAAATCGAGCTTTATTACCATTCCTTTCTCTTTTCTCTGGCCACTTGAATGAACTACCTCTTGAACTAACACAATATTATCCAGGATCTTCCTCCCTTTGATGAATCCTCCTTGATTCTCCAGTATGATGTCCGGCAGGATGTTCTTGAGCCGAATGGATATTATTTTAGTAATCAGTTTGTAGCTAGTATTGCACAGCGAAATGGGCCGAAATCTACTGAAGTCTGAAGCTCCTTTCTCTTTCGGGAGAAGAGCAAGGAATGCTGAGTTGGTACTGCCTCCTATCTTTGCACAAAATTGGGACTTCCTTACCATTCTCAGGAGGTCTTTATTGATAGTTGACCAGCAAGACTGAAGGAACCTAGTAGTGAACCCATCAGGTCCTGGCGCCTTATCCGGTTCCATGCTATCCAATGCATTCTTGAGCTCATCCATGCTGATCGGAGCAGTCAGCATATTATTGACCGAGTCTTGCACACAGGAGGGGATTAGATTATACGGGTAGGCTTGAGGATCAATAGGAGGGTCCTCCGGCTCTGTATAAAGATCTTTGAAAAAGGAGAAGGCAGCTCTCTTGATGCCTTCAAAATCTTTAACTACTTCATCTTGGGAACGGATTTCTGACACATTTTTGAATTGCTTGCGAGCTTCGGCATGCTTGTGGAAGAAACTAGTATTTTTGTCGCCGGCCTGTAACCATAAGTTTATGGATTTTTGTCTCCAATACTCCTCTTCCTCCCTACTAGCTTTGTGGAGGGCTTTTTGTAGCTCAACTTCTTTTTGGAGCAGACTCTGGGTAATAGCAGAATCCTCCATTGCTGATTGGTGGACAACAAGGTTTTCTAGAGACTCTTTTTTCTTGGCAGCTGGAGTTTTCAGGGCTTTAGCCCACTCCTTGAGTCTTTTCTTAAGAGCCCGCAGCTTTTCTTCCCATACAAAGAATGGGGATCCCAAGATTTTCTGGTTCTAGACTTCAGAGACCACCTCGTTGAAGCCATCTTGCTGAATCCACAAAGGTCTAAATCTAAAGGGAATGGGGCCAAGAAAACCATCCATGGAGAGCTCGAGACTAATGGGTTTATGATCTGAGGTGCAGTTAGGAAGAATTTTGGATGAGGCCATTAGTCCACTAGTTAGAAAGGAGGCTTGGACGAGGAATCTGTCCAAACGAGCAGCAATATGGTTGGGGCCTAACCTTTTGTTAGATCAGGTGTATTTCCTTGCTAAAGGCTTTATGTCCTCCAGATCCCAACCAATCATTATATCTTCTACCCATTCTCTAGCTGGATCCCTTACAAGAGAACCAACTTTTTTCTCTTTAGCGGCTAGAGTAACGTTCAGATCCCCTCCAATAATGATGTTTTCTAGATTGTGCAAAAAAAGAAAAGACTGGAGCGATTCCCAACAAAAAAATTTCTCCGCTGGATGAGCTGGAGCATAAAGGTTGAACATACTTACTTGTTGACCAGAGTCTTTGTGGAGAAGTTGAGTGAAAATCCAATGCTGGCAACTTTCTTCTTGGATCAAGTCATATTTGGTGTTGTCCCAGAAGGAGGCAATCCCACCAGATGCGCCTCTAGCACTGATAGCTCTTCCAGGGCATTTGCGCCAGAATGTTTTGTTGGACTGGAATAGGAGAGTGTCCTCCAGCTTTGTCTCTTGGATGAGAAGGATTTCGGGCAAATGCATCTTCACTATGTCTTTCAGGACTTCTTCTTTCAGCCTGCTACCTAATCCTCTGCAATTCCAGGAGACGTATTTCATTATTAACTGGGTTGGGAGGGAGAGGCTCCTTTTGAAGCCTTGTTGTGCTTGCGCCCGGATCTGGTATTCATCATTCCTTTGAGAGTTTTCTGGGAACCTTGCAGAACATCCAAATAGGTTTTCTCCTCTCTCTGTTTCTTCTTGGATTTCCGGCCCCTGGTTGATTTGATAGGGGAAATTTGTGAGCTATCTGATTCGAAGTCTCTTTCTTCAGATTCTTCCCCTGAGTCTGTTGCAAGACTAATGTGCTCGATATTGCCTGCGCTTCCCCCTTGATCTACCTCTGTTAGGGGGACATTTGCTTCTTCTTCAGTTTCTTTCCCTTTCTTCGACCGATCTTCAGTTTCCACATGGTTCTTTGAAGTATCTACTTTTTCCCTAGAGGAGGGGCCTTCCTTTGAGACTGCATTGGACTTGTCATTGGTCTGGGGGTTCCCCTTTGGTCTTGTTTCCTTCTGCTCGTTTGGCTTTGATACTACCTTGCCCTTTTTTATTTCCTTCCATCCTTCTTCTTCCCCTTTGTCCCCTGATGGTGCTTTGGGGTAGTTTCTTTGAAAGTGACCATGCTCATGGCAGATTCTGCACTTAAAAGGCAGTTGCTCGTAGTCTAGCTTCTGGAAATGGTGCCAATCTCCCACTGTGAGTTTGATGGCTTCCGGAAGCCCAGCTTCCAAGTCAACTTCTACGCAGATTCTGGCGCATGTGTATTGGCCCTTATTATCAGCTTTGTTGATGAATCTTCCCAGTTCGTTTCCTATCTTTTGTAGGGATTGATAGCTCCAGCAGTGTATTGGCAGGTTGGATAGCCGAACCCAGACAAGGACCTCCTTTGGGACATCCACTGAAGGGTCGAAGTCAGGGGTCCATTTATTCAAGAAGAGACCTTGGTTTCCCATGAAATATGGGTCGTTTCTGAACACCAGATCTCGGTCTTCCTTGGTAGTGAATTCGAAGATGAAAAAGCCTCTTCCGACTGCGTAGCAGATCACATTGTTGGGTAGCAGGGGCCTCCAGTTTCGTTGAACCCGATCATCAGTTGATTTTGTTGTTGGCCAGCGACCCATGAATTGCCCCACTAAACCTCTGTCAGCCAAGGCAAGGGCGATTTTGATCGTTTGATCTTCCGGCAAAGCGATTTCTGGCATTTCATCAAGCTTTTTGATAAACTTCGGGACTTCGGGATGAGGTCGTTTTTTCCCTTTCTGCGTTAACAGTCTTCGGAAGGCTTCTGCTGAGGAAGATGGAGGGGTGGGAGAGGGCTCCGCCCCCCCTGGAGCAGCCATGGCGGCGGGCAGTCTTGGCAGCGTTCGCTTGACCAAGAGAAAATAAAACTATGTTATGGATCTTAGTCCATTCCATTTTATTAATAAAATTATAAGGAAAATTTATATAAAGTTTTTTTAATTAATGTTTAGATAATCGAAATGAGTTCATCTATTGAATGATAAAAAGTGCATCCAAATTATGGTATATTATAAATTAATGAACTTAGAATTAAGTACTTTTGGAAAAGGAATTGTTTAAAGAGAAAGTGAGGTGGAAATAATTTTTTTTCTTCGAATTAATTTTTAAAATTAATTTTTTAATATAATAAATTTTTTTATTAGGTTGTTTTTTTTCTCAAAGGGAAAATTATATTTTTATCATATCTAATATATCAGTTTGATTGGAGTGAGGAATTGAATTAGTAATTTTATATCAAGGAGTGCTTTAACAGAGTTTCTAATCACCATCTATCCAAGGTCCAATGAACTTTAATATATAAGTTATTGTGTTGAAAATTATTTTAAAATTTAAGAAAGCAAGATATAATAATGAAGTGCGAGATAGTAAAGTGGTAAATGAAAAAAGATTGATGATAAAAATATAATGTTTTATTTATTAAAAAATAATGAAAAATTATAAATAATAATATAAAATAAGTTTTATTGGTTGTATTGTAATTTTATTATTGAGAATTATAAATAAATATTTTAAAATATTTATAAATATACAAAATTTAAATAACCATGATTTATATTTATATAATCACACTATTTTATAATTTCATTAAATTTAGCTCACGGGTGTAGAGCAGATGGTGACAAGGTGTTATGTTAAGACACTTTGTGGAGTAAAGGTCATTGGTTCAAAACCATGTGGACAAAATCTAGCCATGCTAAAGGTTGGTGTGGTCCATGTCGTGTGCGATCCCCAGGTGATTTTAATAGCTTACATACCCATGGGTCATGACTACTCAAGCGATAGGTTAAGTATGCGAGTCATCTCATGACTCACATAACCCAACAAACAAACAAAAATTGTGATTTCATTAAATTTAATTAATAATCCTACAAAAACTTAATACCTACAATAAAATTTCTATATATTTAATTAATAATCATACAAAATTTAACTACAACAATAAATTCTCATACTATATATATATATATATATATATATATATATATATATATATATATATATATATATATATATATATTATATATATATAATAATAAAATAAAAAATTACAAAAACATGTCTGAAGAAAAATGTTACGCATACATATTCAGTTATATGTATTTTTTTCTATGTGGTTCACTGTTTCCGGAGATCAATGACTACTATGTCCATGGAAAAATTGTACTAGGTAGATATGCTTAAAAGGATTACTTTTTGTCAACTCAACCACGAAGCCTCACCCCAAGATTGTCGAGAGAATTGAATCCATGACCTCAATAATAGAGATGCTTTAATGAGGGGGCTCGACCAGCTGGGCTAACCCTCGAGACTTATATTCTGTTATATGTATTATGAGAATTTTAAGAAATTATAAATTGATTTTTTTTTTAATATATAGCCATATCAAATATACATAAAAGATAAATCGGGTTTAGAGTGTGCCTTAAAAATGGTTTTGCTACTAGTCTTTCTCAGACTTAAAGAAACATGTTAATGACCCAAAACCCAGAGGCATTTGGTATAAGTGAAAGTATGCCCCTTTATGGACCACCAGCTAGTAATTATTGATGGCATGGTTTTCCCCTTTTGTAACATTGTGTTACCATACAAATCAAAATATCATCATGGTTTTCCCTTTTTGTAATATGTTACCATACAAATCAAAATATCAACGACTCATATTTGTAATCATGATATTTCAAACTTTATATTTGAAATTAGTTAATAAATATATATAAACTTAATACTTATAATGCTATTCACAAGAATCAAGGAAGCGTCTACACGGTCAAGATAACCAGTACAAAGGTGGCTCCCATTGGAGTATCATGTCAGAGTAAAACTTGAACCTAGGTGGGGAGGTTATCATTAAACCCTCTCAGCCACCTAAGATACACTTAATTGACAATGTTTGTAAGTTATATATGTGTATAAGTTATAGTGATATTGAAATGCTTTCTTAATGTTTTTTAAGCGTAGAAATAAAATGTCAAAAAATTCTAATAATCTCTTACTTTTTAAAGGTTTGGTAAACCATATAGGTTTTAGTGGACATTAATGATCACCATCGTCAACATAAAATGATATGGCATATAACATTAAAAAATTAAATCAAGAAAAATTATAAAACATGTAAAAAACAAATGCTATGAGCATATATGTATAATTATATTAATTTAAAAGTTTAATAAAATTTAAAAATAAAAATATTTCTATATCTAGAAATGCAAAATTTATGTAAAATATAAATAATATTATAAAAACCCAACATAAATCTATTTCAAATTATCAAGGAAGATTAAAGGTCTCCAGATACAAATATTTCCTCAATTTTTACCAACAAAACAATATTTACATATTAAAAAAATCAATTATTAACAAAATTTAATAAATTTAAAATTAAAATGAATATATACTAATTTAACTTCAACTCATTATCTCTGTACAAAATGCTAATATATTTATTTTTTATAGAATTAAATAATTAATATTATAAAAATATTTTACTTATATCAATTTAATAAGACATTATAAAATATGTTATGCATAATGACAGTTATATCTTTTTCAATATACACTTTCCACATGGGCAGGAAATTAGATTTTTTGTTTTTGGTTACATTAAATTCAGAAATCAATTGCTATATCAACAAAACTTCGATGTTTACGAGAAGTAAATTACCATTTCCATATTTACTTTTCTATAATTTTAACAATTTAATGAATGATCACTTTAATGCGTAACATGTTCACAAGCATTTAATGAATGATCACTTTATTGCGCGACAATTTAATCTTTCGAAAGTTCATATATTTATTTTCCGTATGACTTTTTATTTTAAATTTTAAATTTTATGTTATATTTTTAATTAGGTGAAGTTATTTTTGGGTGATTTTAATATTAGGATGGTAAGTGACTAAGCTAACATTTTTTTGTTATAGAAAAAATTGTGATTTTATCTCGCTTACAGAAGAGAGTAATCATTAGAAGGAAAGAATCTGAGAGGACAAGGGCTACAATCACTTTAGTGGAAAATTGCTTACTCTATGTGGGACTTTCGATTTAGTCATTTCTAATGGTTTGACTAGATGGAAAAAATCCAATAATTTCACTTGCAATAGTTACAATGGAGAAAATGTAGTAGATTATGTAATTTGCTCGCATAGTTTGTGTGAGAAAATGAAGGAAGTTTTGATTGGAGATCAGTTTTGGGCCTTAAAATTAGATCACAAGCCAATTTATTTAAAGTTCCCTTGGACTGGAAAGAAGCAAGTAGGGTAAAAAAACTCAACGTGTTCAAAAAAATCTCCCAAATGGTAGAATTCTTTTGATTCCAGAAAATTGTAATACCTTCAAAATAATGCTAGAGAGGCTCTTCGAGAAGGAGAAAATCCCATTTCATGACCTTCATAGTCATGAATTAACACATTTAATTCAAAGTGCACTAGTAGAGTGCAAAAGAGCAAAAATTTAAGAAGTCTAAAACAAATTGCTTTCAGGTTAATGCTTGGTTTGACAAGAAATGCAAAAAGGTAAGGAGAATGTGGAAAGAGTCAAACAAGGATAACATAAAGCTCAAAGCTTACAAGCAGATATTAAGAAAGAAAAAGGTTGATTTCATGGTTTCGAGGAGAGAATAACTAATTTTCCTTGGAAAAATAACCCCAAATTATTTTGGAAGGAGCTCAAACCAAGAAAGATGCAAACTGAAAATAGTATTACATCTTCTAAATGGTTTGACTATGCAAGACAACTTTATGAGCAGGATCCCAAGGTTGACCCTCCTCCCTTGGTCAACACTGATACAAAACTCTTCACCGTGCAAGCGATAGAGATGGGTATCAAGAAGTTGGGTGTTGTAAAAGCAAAAGACTTAGCTGAATAGTATATAAAGTGGGGCTTAAAAATTCTTGCACGTCACATTACAAAAAAAAATCAATAACATCATACAATAGGGGTTCTCCACAAAGTAGACAACTGGTCTGGCAACACCTCTTTTCAAGAGTGGCGACGTCAATAATCCCTCCAATTATAGGACCATAATGATAAACCTTGTTCGCAAAGTTATTTGGAAGCATGTTAGAAAATAAAATCAACAAGTGGGCAGAAGAAAGAGATAAACATGCTAAAGGGCAAGCAAGTTTTAGACCTAAACATTCCACAATTGATCACGGTATAACCTTAAAGCACATCATTGAAAAAGTTTGGGAGAAAAAGTATGAAGTCTTTTGTTGCTTTGTTTGATTTCAGAAAATCCTTTGACACAGTTCCTAGGGATAATGTTTGGCACAAAATGGAGGAACTTGGAGTTCCCGGGCATTTGAGAGCAGCTATGCATACGCTGTATGAAGAGGTGAAAGTCAAAATTGGAACTTCAACAAACATTTTTGAAAGTTTTAGAAGTGATATCAGGGTCAAGCAAGTTTGCCCATTGTCTCCTACCCTTTTTGGTTTATACATCAACAAGCTTGAAAAATGGCTAAATTCGCAACGGGGTGACAATATCCATTTGGGCAAGTTTGTTATAAGGATTCTTTTGAACGCAGATGACCATATTCTGATTGCTAAATCTGCTCTAGTTTGCAAGAGAACTTACTTTCCCTTGAGCATTTTTGAATAGGGGTGGGGATGCAAGCCAATATTAGCAAAACGAAAGTAGTGGTTTTCTCTAACAAAAGAAAACATAACTAGCAAATATAAGTTCTAGTTTGAAGGCAACATTCTCGAAGAAGTTGCGAATTAAAAATACCTTGGAATTAAATTCAACAAAAATCTAAGTTGGGATGGTTGTAGAAAGAAAAAAACGTTGGGGGGTTGGAAAACATTTTATGTTTTTCAAAATAGGCGTAGAGAGGCAGAGTTATGGGATTGGAAAACCACTCTAACTCTTTTTGGGCTTTTAGTGATTCCAATGATTCTCTAAGGTTGTGAACTATGGGACAACAATACATCTGACATGCAGTGGAAATAGATTGAGAAAATTCTGAAGCGTTTGATTACAAACAAATTCAAAATTAAAAGTGTAGTTCTTTATGTTATCTTGTTAAGTGAAACACATGTTTCTCTTATTGAAGCAATTGTTATGGTGCGAGTCATAAGGTATTTAAAAAAAATGAGCAAATGGAAGAGGGAAAATGACCTAAGGTTGTGTTTGATGCCAAATTGTGCAAAAGAAAGAAGACTTGGATGTGGAAAAATAACAAATGGTTTAGTAAATGGGGTATTTACTTGAGCATGTGTCCCACAAATAATAAAGAGATAAAAGCTTTTGTTATGGATAATTTACACAAACGTACTTGGGAGAAGGAGCTAGGGAGAAAGAAAAAGTACTATATTGAAGAGTTTAATCCCATTCATAATCATCAACAAAAAACGTACATAAGGGCCAATATTTATTAGAGAGCAAAAATTCTTATTACTCAACTAAGGACTAATTCTCATCACCTCTGTTGTGAAACAAAGCGCTAGAAAAGGCCAAAAGAAGTGTGGGAGGAAAGAGTATGTATTTTTTTCTCTTCCACAAAAGTGGAAATAGAAAAGAATTTCATTTATTATGTGAGGCCTTTAAATACAACAGGGAAAGTTATGCAGATATTCTAGCATCTAGCTTTTGGGATAATCCATTCAACAAGGGGTTTGTCGAGAAGTTGAGAGCATTTATTGTGAGACTTCATAGGAAAAGGGCCAAATACAAGAGCCAGATGGAGAAGTAATCTATCCCATAGGCCTGTCTTAGCCTCGTGGACATCAAAATAATTTATTTCTTTCTTTCTAACCCCATGCTCATTATGAGAGCTAAGAAGAAAAAAATCTTATTGGGGAAATGAACCAAAGAGCTCTACACCGTCCTAAAAATGGGTATTTGGTTGTTGAACTTACGGAAGCCCCTCATGAAATGTATCAGGCATTAATCACAGTTCGTCATGGCGTCAAGCTTCACAGATTATTATTGGAACATATGTTGAGGAGGATCGAGCCCTTTATAGCTTATTAGAGGTGAACGTTGGAGATAATTCTTGTATCGACAAATAGACACAGATAGACACATGAAGAACCAACCGTGACTTCAGTTCCCAAGAGACTATGAAGGGAGGAATGCAAAGCTAACGTGTAGCTTTGTGGAGTGTCTGAGTTCTACCAGCACACGAGAAGGACATAGACGAGAAGGACAAGCATCATCCGCTCAGCGAAAAATAATTTATAGAAAAGAGCGACGAGGCTTCAGGAGGTGCTATTTAATTACAGGGTAAGCAACACACAATAGGGGTAAGCAACACCCAACAGGGGAGCAGTAGGGTCGAGTTCTCTGTTGACATCCTACCTTGTCAAAGAAAACTTGGTACATTCATTGTTTATTAAGGAACATTCACAAAAACACCACGCATAATCAGATAGGGACATTGGCATATGTTTATGCAGAGCACTGAGAAATTGGCATATGTTTATATACTTTTGCAAGCAACGCACAATAGGGTAAGCAGCGCCCAACAAGGGATCAATATGGTCGGGTTGTCTGTTGACATCCTACTTGGTAAAACAATGTCCAACAAGGTAAAGCCGCACCCAACAGGGTATTAATGGGGGTCGAGTTGTTCGTTCTAGGCACTGACTGCAGACAGCAACAACAGAGGCACAAACCAGGAAAGGAAGAGAGTTGCAATGTGTTTTTGGGATGCACACTAAGTGTTTGAAAAATACCATGAATCAGTTGTATAACGACTAAAGTAATCATCCCTATCTATGAAATATTTTAATATGACCTCTGATGGACTTAGACATGGATGTCAACCAATTCCTTTAAATCTTGTTAGAGCCCCTAGTTTCACCTGAACCCACAATAATAGTGTTGAGGGTCAAGGGGTACATCTTGAAACTAGGGTCCATGAAAAAGCCATGGAGTTGAATTTCTCATTTTGGATAGCCTAGGTAAAACAAATGTTGCGGAAAATGGAATTTTTGGAAACTAAAAAGAACAAGCTTCGTTTAGAAATACACACCCTCTCTACCAGAGCTTCGGAGGTGGAAGGGGATAACTTATCCCTTAAGAAGATATTACATGAAAGCAAAGAGCAGGAAAATATCCGTCATCCAAATGATACATTGCATGCATAAATTCTCAACATTAAAAGCAAGCAGGAATAAATTTGATCCCAACGGCCACTTTCAAACAAGAAACTAAGACACGCATTAATTCTTGGGCACAGGTGGTTCGGGAAAAGGACAAAACTCCTACCCCTCTTGCAGTAGTTGAGGAAATGGTGCAAGCAAAACTTGTGGAAGAACGCACTAGATGAGCGAGAAAATAGAATCTTAAGGGGAGAGGTCTCCCCTTACCTCACTCCTTTTCGGATCCTATGGAAGTGGGGGCTAGGTTCCTTCAAGATACCCTTAGCCTCCCCGATATAACTCTAGACAGAGCCTGGATGGGATATGAATCTACTCTCTTCCTCAGGATTTAGATTGCATCTGATCGAATCCGCACCCTCAGGGCTTAGCAAAATTTGTTTTCTCTTCCAAGCAAGATTTTCTTAGATGAGGACCTAACTCGAGCACATGTTGTGGAACTTAAACAATCTAGAGAACAAGTTATGGCAACACGACAGGCAAGGAAATGGGCAGTTATTAGGAATCTTCGGGCAGTTGTTCGAGACTCCTTCCCACCTGGGTGGGAACCCCGAACTAAAGTTTCCAAATGATGGGCCTGCTTGGGGAGACAATAGGGTACATGCATCTCCATCCGTTGTTGGAATGGCAATGGATCTTTCTGGTCATCATTAGGACTATTGTACAACACTCTCGAATCATCGAACATCCTCTTCATGACCGAGACTCATGCAAACCTTGTTCAACCTCTCTAAAATATTGCAAGCTACCATTTGTTCTCAGTTTGCAAGTAGGAGATGAGGCGGCCGGGATGGTTCAGAGGATTAGGTGGAATTTCTTGTTTGGCTAGTGACTCACTCTAGAACAGGGTATCATTGGTTAGAAATTGAAACCTCACACATATTAACCAAGGCCCACACCAATGCGCTGCACATGTTTCTTGTTAAAACATTGTTTTAAAAATATATTTAAAGTTTGGTAAGCACATATATGGAGGGAGCGGTTGGGCTAAGCACTAGCCCCTGGCCACCCCTGTGCCACAGGACCACGGGCGGGGGGCCAAGGGCTAGGACCTAGCCTAGCCCTCACAACCATTTTTCACATTTATATGCCAATGTCATAACTAGGAGTGCAAAAGAGATGGGGGCCAGCCCGAAGCCATATGGGGCCTCAATGTGACCAACAACACACATAGGAGGGGTTAGCCCAAGGACACCTGCACAACAGAGAATCAAGGGTGCATGTTGAGACAGGGGTTAGACAGAGCCCCCAAACTTTGAATCTTTTTCAGAGTCATATAGTCGCCATGCAACCAAGAATTTCGTAACTAGGGGTTTAAATGACGCCCTTAACGATCTTACTAATTCACCCATCAAGCAGAAATGTAGGCTAGATTTGCGTTCTAGTTCTGCGTTTGGGGTGTTTTTGGCTTAAGGGGACCTGTCCCAAGTTCAGAGTTAATTAGCCAAACAAATCCCTAAAATACTAGCTCTTTTCACATCAGCCCACGAACCACGAACTGAAGTCTCACCCCAAGAAGTATGCGTGGATATTGGAACCAGGTATCCACACCCTTGAGATGTTTGAGGGGTCGATTTAGTCCAACTGTGAATACTTTTGCGTAGGTCACTTCACACACTGCCCCGACCTGTGAAGATCTATTATAATCGCCTTCACGCAACCCTCGCCAGGGGTTGAAGTGCTTTCGCGCTGATATGGCAGCGATCTGTGCTATTTCCCTAAGCTACACCATGGATCCTATTTATCTTCTTATAACTATTAGTTATCTTTGCATAAAAAGATACTTTATCTTATATTTACTTAATCAACGCAATCATATAAGTTTGTGCACCATATAAATAGTGAAATTGGAATTTATACCCAATATATTCAATGCACAAAATAGGAAAAAGATAAACAAAAATGATATGAAACTTCTCTTTATTACTTCTCCAATGGTTACAGACTCGACTTGCCATGCACATTCAGCTGCAGAGCCTTCTCCTACTCTACGACCCAAGACTCGACTCCACACTTAGATAAGACTCAATTATCCATTTATTACTCTTTCTTCTATCCTCTTCTTTACAACTTAGAGTCTCGCTCTATTTATACAATCCCATGGTCCGCGAACTATGGGTAGATCTCTAAAGCCGACATTACATTACAAAAATGAGGGCGTACAACCCTATGACTCATTTACAAGTTTGTGCTCCATGCCCACAAAACATGGAGTCTTTACACTGGATTTAGTTAAAATTTGGGCTTTAAGCCTCAAAATTTCCCTTAGGGAATCTTGCGTCCAACACACCCCCAACACAAACATCGTGACTCGCTCTTGAGTCACTCTGTCAGTGCGAAAATCTTTGCACGGAGACCTACCAACTCCACCCGGACTGCTGCAAGGTTGGCAACGCACTAAGTGGTTGCATGTTGTACCACCTGGACACACTATTTAGAAACTATTGTAGCTGAACTGTTGCTACCTTTACGACGTCCTGCGTCTCATGTGCCTTGGTCGTTGCTGCTTCATTCCTTCTTTTCTCTGCCAGCTGCGCCATCTGTAGTTTTGCCTCCTCCTTTTTCCTTCGTGCAACAGACTTCTCAGATTCCACTGCGGAGCTGGCTGGAGCGCGCCACTTCAGCAGCCATGACTCAAGCACGATGAATATGACATCATTCGTGGCCAGGTAGGGGAGCTTGTTCCTTTTCTTCATAGGGTATTTGCACGCTCGAATATATATGTGATGGAAGTCTGCCTTGAACTCTGTTGGCCCTCATTTTTTTTGATCAAATTTTGCTTATTAAAATCGACGTAATTTCCATCATTTTCCACCATATATCATCCATATACACCTTATTTTGACCGTATTATGCATATTCAAGCAAATAAATTATGTTTTTCAATTTTTTGATATTTTTGCAAAAATTGGGTTTTAAGAGTATTTTTGGACAGAATTAGAAATTCCCGTAATAGCTATGTGGATAACATATTTGCAGGACACTTGGGCTCGAGCTAGATACATGAATGGAAAGCTTGGGAATTAGGACTGAACTAATCCCAATTGGTTCGATCAAAACAAGCTAAATCAGGCCCGGTCAAGGTTGGTCAAACATGATTAGTCATCCAGAAAATCCCTAGGAAATAGGGCAATTTTATGATTTCATGGAATTTTCCATATTTTTAGTGATGGATTGAATGGATTCGACTTGGATAGATGGATATGAATAGATATAGTTGTTAGATAGACTTTAGATCAATTTGTTTCATAAACTTATATTTAAGCCAAGACTTTGAAGGCTTATGATATGTAATTTTTATATAACTTTATGCCAAGACATTTGAATATTGGAGATTAATTAGAAGAACTTGTTCTACTTTCATTTTTCTGTTCACTAGTGTGGATGAGTGCTTGAAGTTTCAACATTTGTTAGCAGCTTCAAGTGTGCAAGGCAAGGGTGGAGGGCCCCCACTCCAAGCTAAGTACACTTCATTATTAAACTAGCTTAATTTTCATGAACTAGTTGCTTTAGATTTGTTTACTTGTTTTGCTTCAGATTTGCTTACTTGAATTAACGTGTGGTGAATGTTGAATGGATATTGGTTTAATTCTAATCTACATATGAAGGGACACATAGGAATTTAAGTTAAATTCCCCTTCTATTTGATCTTGAACTAAAATTGAGTTTCATTCTCTTTTTCTTATTTGAAGTTATTTATGCATTTCTGGTTTGAAGCAATGGTGGTTATGATAGAGTAGAATTGTGAAGAAGGACAATTTAGTCCTCCTTAGTTAGGAGCCTCTTCTTTTACATCTTTTGCATCATAAACCATTGTTAATTAGTGCTCTTAGATTTCTCTTTATGAAAGTAGTATTGCAGGGACGGACAACCTGGTTCTCCTAAGTTAGGAGCCTCATCCCTCACATATTACATAAGTGAATTAGAAATTGTTAAAATAGGTTTATATTTGTAATATGTACTTCCTTAACTCTTCAAATTTTATCCTCTAAACTTGGCTACATCTGATATCCATACACGGTGGACTTGCCTCCAAGTTTTACAAACCCGGATTGATAACTAAATACTTGTGTTAATAAATTAGCCCAACATTTTGGCACCGTTGCAGGGGAAGCAATTATCAGCATAGTCAAATAGAAGATAAACAAAAACACAAAAAATCTAGTTACTATACATTTCTCTTATTTATGTTTCTTTATGCCTAGAAATAGAAATCCTAAAAGTAGATTCCCAAAACAAAACCCCCCCCCAAAAAAAAACTACAAAATCCATTTGCAAGACAAGATCTAAAAAAATGATGTTAAAGAATAGGTTACAACACTACTCCATTCTTCAACATTCTTTCTCATCAAATCTTCATGATCAAATAAATTTTCATGTCCAAAAATTCATTAAAGTATATATTTCAAATTTGGATGTGAGTTTACTCATAATCTTGTTACAAAAATAGATGCATTGGAAATTCTCTTATACTTGAGAGAATGGATTATTTTTCTAAAATAGAATAGGATAGAATAGAATAAATAAACAAGTAGAATGAATTCACAATAAGACTTCCATAATAATTTTATTTCAAACTATCATGAATGTTTTTTCAAATCATTGTTCAATAGTCATTTGAAAGGACTACATGGCAAAATGCAGTAAGAACAATCCTATTTTGGGTAATCATATAGGATCATTTTTAAATCATTTGTTTTTTTTTTACATATCTCTTGAAATCTAGTTTTTGAATCCATTTTGAAATTTTCAATTTACATCACAAATAAAAATGTGATCAAAATCAAAACTAGGTCTCAAGTGAAATGTTGAGGACAGAGTTAGTACAACCTTGATTTAAGATGTCTAATGGAAACATTTTTATTTGAAATTCATAAGGAAAATATCCCTTGGAATCTAGTTTCCAAATCAATTTGGATCACTTCAATCAGGGATCATATGAAATATTTATTCTTTAAATACTAATTGTTTCTCGAAAAATCTGCATGGTGACAATTCTAGGTCATGACTGTTCATATGCATATTTAACATACCAAATAATCTTCTTTTCAAAACCTGTTTATATGGAGATATATATTCAAGTCTATATCAAGATACAATTTGAATCATCCCATTTGGAGGTGAAATGAAAATGTTTTGCCACATTCAATGTCTGCATGTCCTAAAAGCAGCGTAGTAAAACTCTGCCTCCTAGGTCTGTTCATTGCCAATTTAGTGATATAAATCCTAAGAATTTTTAAAGCTTATTTCTACTGGAAAAAAAATGAATCTACTTTAATCTCCCAGTGGAATCACATTGATCCGATCTTTATCGAATAAGTTACACTTCATATAGTGACTGTTGATCTAGTTAAAATTTACAAAAAGCTCTATCAAACATGGCACTCCTTATAATTTTTACCATATCATTTTAAACCATTTTGAAAAGATATTTATATTGGAGGTATCCATATGAATTCAAATCAACTTGGTTCTGGAATCACTCTAATTGGATATAAAATGAATATTTTCTAAACAAAATACCGCTAGGAGGTCTAGGCTGGCCACCATTCCTCAAAGGGTAAATAAATGCATTTTGTTTGTATATCATCTTTGGACTTATTTTCTAAGAAATGCTTGTAATGATTTACATATTTATTAGACGAAGTGAGACTGTACACCTCTCTTCCTCCACCATCTAATATTGTATTGCAGGCAAGTGCTAGGTTTTTGCAGGTCATAGGAAGAATGGAGTGAACTCCATGGAAAAAATACTTTACAAAGTCAATTTTAAATCCATATTTAAGAATATGAATACAAATGTTCAAGTCAAAGAAAAGTGAAAATTCACCTGATGTTGAGTCCATCCAATGAAACTCAAACTCTTGAAGCTTGTCTTTAGTTATTGACCAACAACATCAACAAACCCTACAACATGATCGAGATTGAGGCAAAAAGACATGAAGTTAACAATCAAAAGAAGAAGTCAAGTTCTGTACCATGTCAAGTCACATCAATTTCCAAAGAAACCTTTCATAAGCCAAATTGTTCATGATTTCATCCATCATCCATATTGTATGTTAAGCTCTACGACCATGCATGTTGAAGTCCAAACTTATTATCTATCCATTTACTACTGTATCATGACTTCAATATAACTTATTTTCATAAGTTTTTCATACTTCTCTACTCCATTACACCCCACCTCAATCCAGAAAAGAAAGGAAAAGAAAAGAAAAAAATAGAAAAATATAAAAAATAATAGAGGAGTTTGGTTGTGAAAATCCACGAAAGTGGCACAATACAAACTCGAATTCATATAGGAAAACCAACTTGTTTGGCCAATATGAATTCTCTATTTTGTTTTACCATTTCTTCAGATTGATTTTCTAGGAAACATCCTCCAAAATAAATAAGACTCGAGGACAAGTCTTCCCATCAGCAAGGGGGAAGGTCGCAAAATAAACTTAATTATGCAACTGAATTGACGACGGAACTTGTATTGTTGGCAGTTGGGACCTGAAATATTTTTGAAATCAATAGCAGTTGGGACCTGAAATGTTAGAAAAAAACATGTATATATTACATAAAAAAATGTACATGACAGAAGGGACCCGAGTTATTATGAACCAATTACAGAGGGACCTGAATGGACCAAAATCAATGAAGGATGCTAGAACAGAAGGCAGAAGTAAATTATATATTTCAATCTATCTAAGAAAATTGATCAAAGGACATCATCCAATATTATCAAGGAGTACAAGTACTGTGAGTATAAAATTTTGCTCTTGCAAATTCGTAATTTTAAGAAATTTTTAGAGCTTATTAAAATTAAATTAGTATCTTAATGCATATTTTATATTCATTACATTACCCTCATCCTATACCCATTATCCTATACTTAATCCTATGTACATCCTACATTTATATTCTACATTCCATTCATATATTTCATATTCATTTCATAACTTTACGTATTCCATAATCCTTATATTCTGCATTCCCTTCATATATTTCATATTCACTTCATAACTTTAATAACCCTAAGTATTTTTCCATAAATTAAAAGGGACCAAAATGAGGATTTAATAAGTTGAAACCTACAAACAAATCAAACATTAGTACTATGGAGATAATTTTAAACATGACCTAAATGGTCATTTTAAAATTAAAGTGTTACATTGCAAAACATATGAGATATAAGAGATATGTGCATTATGAAATATATTGTAAAACATATAAATCAAAATGATTTATGTATTAACCTTATCATAGCGCATAAAGAGAAATGTTATTGGCAATATATGGATGGTGTAAAGTTATAATGGCAAATGGAATACGATATGATGGCAAACCTTATGGAAATACAACATGATGGTGCAAGGTTATCATACCATGCCTTATATGATGGAGTTTGTTCATCATAGCAGCCCAGTGGTAATGCATTGCAAACCCAACGAAAAACATAATGAATGACTGGCATTCATGCAAGCAACGTGGCAACAAACAATAAATACAACAGTCAAAGGTATGGTGAGTTGGTATGCAGGAGGACAGCCACGACTGGATTGAAGGACGACTTCAAATTAATCAAGCATAACCTGAGCTAAAATCATAATAAAAAAAATTCGAATGCAAACGTAGAAATAATAAACCATATGGTGTTGACAGCACGGTGCAAATAATTACAAACAGTTCCATTTATCAATTCGATGGTATGGTGGTATTCCATTTGGGCACCATGAAGCAAGGCACATGGAATAGTCAGAGGAATTAATCCCAGTCAGAGGTTGGCACATCAAACATCAAAACGGTCAAATGCATTTGAATACAGAGACAAGCCCTGTGCGATTAGCAATGAAAGCCTTCACCATTCTTTAAACCACAAACCTCAGAAAATTCGAGTTTTCTTCCACCATCACAGCTAGATTTAAGCTCATAAAGAAGAGGAGAATGCGCTGCAGTCATATGCACGCATATAGCACCCTGGTAGAAGGAGAAATAAGCAAGGAAAACGAAAATGAAAAATGAGAAAGGACTGCATAAACAAGAACCTGAATTGAGGAAGTAACACATAATATATAAGCAACATGTGAGAAGAAGAATGCACTGGTTCAAAGAGATAGGAGAGCGTAATTCTCTCAACGTTAGCAACGCTCCACCAGACTCCAGAAATCCCGTGAAAGAAGGTAAGAGATCGCCTCTAACTGTTAACGGATTTCAAGAAAAAATACTCGTGTTAAGCATTGCATTGTGTCATGTTAAAAATGAGCTAAAATTTAAGCTAAATAACCTGAGCGATTGCCACTATTAAACACATATTTTTCATTAATTTAATGAACAACTCCCTGCAAATATCGAAGGCAATTTTTTTTAATTAAATTGGCGCTAGAGCTAAAGCTGAGTGGAAAAATCGTAATTGCCAGGGAATAATGTGGTCATAGATTTAAAAATATCTGGAGCATATCTCATTAATTACATCAAAAAATTCTAAAATTGAGCTGTAAGTTACAAATTCCATAAATCACGACGTTTGAGCTTAATTGGGAAAGCAAATAAATTAGTTTTTAAACAACTGTCAATTTAGATATCAGGTCGAAGTGGAGGTATGTTGTTGGCAATTCAAACTCGAAGTCTGGGACTTCAAGTTAATGCCAGAAGATTGAAAATGTCATTCCAGAAGTGGAAGTGCAAAACACAAAGCCTTCTTTTCATTTTTAAACAGTGACAACCTAGAATTCAATATATCAACCAGGATTTAGAGGAACATATGCAGGCAACCTGGTTAGAGGGTCCACACCCTGGGTTTCTTCCTCCATTTCTTCGTCCTCCTCCTCTTCGACCAAGATTTCCTCAAGGTCTTCCTCCTCCTCATTGGTTTCCACATTAATGCTTTCCCCTTTCTTCCATGGCTCCATGATCTGTCATATCCACAGGCGCTGCTTTGCGCGGACTAGGCATGATATACTCCATTGGCAATACAACATTCACTCCATAGGCCAGCCTAGAAGGCGCCTGTCTTGTCAGTTTCTTGCACGTTGTCCTATAAACCCATAAAACTGCTGGTATGCGCAGGTCCCAATCACTTCGCTGCGCACTACATACCTTGTTCAGTGCTTCACACACATCGTTAAATGCTTTCGTGTGGATAACCTTCTGCATGATCGTTCTCTCCACATTTTGTTGTTCAAACTTGAGGAGTCGTTGGCGCATTTGCCCCCCCCCCCCAACCATGCTTATTGGCTGTATTTCCCAACACGAATTTCATGTGCATCCACGCAGGTTGTTTGCCATATGCTTGTACCCACCTAGACAGATGCACGCGTGGACCATCCTGTCCATTGTATTTATCGGCTGATCGCATCTTAGGCTTTCCAAACCGCATGCACATCATTCTCCTGCATTCGAGCTAGTCCTCAAAGCTTGCTTTGTGCGTACCCCACCACCTCACGGTCGTAGCGCGCAGTACCCAATTCAAGGCCTCGAAACGTTGCTTTTCTGACACCTCCCTTTCAAATTTGTCCAAGAAGGTATCATAAGTAGGCAGATCCCTCACTTTCGTCGATACACAACGCATTGATCTTGTCATCATATTACAGTTCAGCGTGGTTACCTCATGTAACCGATTCTGCCATCGCTCTATCTCCTCATCAGAATTCGACGCACAGGACCTTTCGCACTCCCATGAGATCCGTCCGTCTGCGGTGGAATTTACCCAATCTTGCTCTCACGCGGTTATTTTGTAGATGCAGTCCAAATCATCGTCACTGTCATAGTCACACACCAGTTCTGTATAGTGCGATCTTCAATAAGGTCCAAGGGTATAACTCCGTGCAGAGACTTATTCTCAAAAATCATCTTGCGCTTCTTCAGATTAATCACCCCATTCATGTTAGTGGCCCAATAAATTCCTAAGAGTGCAGGGTAGGGATTGCTGTCATCAACAATCTCTATCACTTCAAATTCTGCTAGCGCACTCGCTTCCTCAATATCCACAATGATTCCCTACAATCTTCCCATAGGTATTATCTTCTGCTGGTTCACCATTCGCAGCTTAATAGGAGACCATTGCAGTGTAAGCCTCCCCATGTGCTCCCATCTTTGCTTGGCAGAACGTTTGCATCCGATCCTAAATCCAGAATTACTTGGTCCATCACATATTCTCCAATCTGCACAGTTAACCTCATTTCTCTTCTCGTCCTCGTCTTACGCTTTCCAATCTTCCTAACTATGCACGGTTCTCCTGGCGCGGTCCCAATGCATCTGTCAATAAGTTCCTATAGTCCCTTTACAGCCTTACTGTCACGCATTAGCTTCATGCATGTTTCCAGGAATGTCGTAATCATAGATGGGTCCATTACCGGCTCTGGTCTATCTTTTCTTCCTGAAGTGGAGGCATCAACGAAGCTCTTCTTTGCTTTCATGAAGGTTTCCTTAGCGCGCTCCAAATCAAACTATGCTTCTGTAGTTGGAGCCTTGCGAACCTAAGTACTATCTTCGGGTTGTTTGCCTTTGTCATCTCCCATCCTGATTCCACTTCAGAGCACAATATTCACATTTGGATCTTCATCATGTGGCTCATACCTCATCATCTGCAGGTTCTGAGTCGGGGGAGGGGCTATCAGTGTAAGACAATCTTTCGTCTCATGACAAACAAGGTACATTACATGCATGATGGATGCATACAATCATGGGCATAATGTCCTAGGCCTCTGCAATTGTAGCATATCAGCTATCTGTGACCTCTTCCAGGACCTCCTTCACCTCGGCCTCGTTCGCACCCCTAAAATCTGGTTCACGCCACTCCTGCATTCAGGTCTCGGGGTCGCATTTCGACCTGAACTCTGTAGGTGGGAGTTCTATCCATCATTAGCTCATAGCTTCTACAAGTGTGCTCATCGTGTCCCACTGATCTACAAAAGTTACAGAACAATTGTTCAGAATTCTGTGTGTACTTCTATTACAAATGGTAGTTGTCTATAGCATGTTTCCCTCCTATTTGACAAATCGTGCACCACAAAGCAAGTGCCACTCTAGGTCCTGCTTGTGCCTCCGATATTAATGGCATCGATCCGCCTCTAGTGAAGTAATTCACGAACACCGGGCAATGGTCCTTATCATGACCTTGACCTTTGCATTTTATGCACCACACCTCTTTGCACACTTTTGGGCGAGTTGTCCTATCCTGTTTCAGACTCTGCATCTCAAGGCATAAGTTTTTCAATTGCACATGGATCTGCTGATCTCCCAAGTTAGGATCCTACATCAGGGTTTCATACAACGTCATCACAATCTCTAAGGCCTCTGCCTGAGTCGTTAACTTCTGTTGTGATAGCACACTCCTCAAATGCGGCATTAGGGATGCTACAAACCATTCACGATGTTGTCCATCCGTCAGATTCATATTAGCTTCGTGAATCATACACTTCAACCTCTGATCCAACTCCCAAGGAGTTTCGCCTGGTAGCATTGTGATCTCTTTGAATCCAATGATCGACTGTGCCTTTGACTTCGACCTGTTAAATTCTCTGTTTAGCGCTGCTTGAATATATTTGATTCCTGCATTTGGATTATCATTAGAATGCTTAATATACCAGGTCAGCGCGCGGTCCTACAGGGTGCTAACCAGTGTCACTTTCTTATGTTTTCACATGTAACTCCCTATGCTTCCCATACAGCTCTTGTCACAAACCAAAACTGGTCTGGATCCTCATTTCCTACTCCCTTAAACACAAACAACTTTATCGTGCTTGCCATATTGACTCGCGGTGGTCGCGAAGGTGGTACGGGCGAAGATGGAGGTGATGGCAGTGAAGCTAGTGGCGGTGTGGTTGGTGGTGGTATGTGCGGAATCCTCTGCCTTATCAAATTGATCACACTTCACGACAAGACCTTCACCAGCTCTTCCTCATCCCTTCATGGAGGTGAAATCAAAGGGCTATTCTCTGGTCCCTTACTTCCTTCATTTCTGTAGGTTTTCCCACTTCCTGTAGCTCCGAACATCAAGGTAATTGCATAACCCTCTTTTCACACAATAACATTTTAATCCAAGTATTCAGAGACTTTACGTACTTACCTCGCGATCCTTTGAGAAAACATCGCTCTACCTCGCTATAGCTGACTAAAGTATCTACCCTGAATTTAGTAATGAATCCTCCTATAATCCGATCGAGCCAGTGATCAATAGTGCGCGTGACCTTATCCTCCGATGCTTCCAATCTGCGCACCAACTCTAGGGTCCACACAATAGGATTGTCGAGTTTCCACCTTCCTTGGATATCTGCTAGCTTCACTATCCACTCATACAACTCAATAGGGAAATATACAAAGAAGATTTCGTGGATCTCTATGTACAGGTAGCAGTCTAACCACTCTTCTTTTGTCAGTCACAGGTTCCTATTCTCCTGCACTGCAAACTCGTGAATTCTCTTGTCCAACCAACCTTCAATTTCCTTCTTAGTTGGATTCCAATGATACAACATCAGACATCTCTACGCAGATTCCAATCCCGACAACAAAACTATTTGTTGGCTTGATGGGTCCTGACCCAGGTTCAGAGTTAAATAGCCAAACAAATCCCTACACTATTGGCCCTTTCGACATTAGCCTGCGGAGCACGAACTGAAGTCTCACCCGAAGTAGTATGGGGGGATGCTGGAATCAGGTTTCCGCACCCTTGAGATGTCTGAGGGGTTGATTTAGTCCAACTATGAATACCTTCATGCAGGTCACTTTGCGCACTGCCCTGACCTGTGAGGCCTTCGCGATCTATTATAATCGCCTTCGCGCAAGGCGCTGAAGTACTTTCGCACTGCTATGGCAACGATTTGTGCTATTTCTCTAAGTTACACCACAGATCTTACTTATCTTCTTATAACTATTAGTTATCTTCGTGTAAACATATACTTTATCTTATATTCACTTAATCAATGCAATCATATAAGTTCGTGCACCATATAAACAATGAAATTGCAATTTATACCCAATACATTCAATGCACAAAACAGGAAAAAGATATACAAAAATGATATGAAACTTCTCTTTATTACTTCTCCAATGGTTACAGACTCGACTCACCCTGCACACTAAGTTGCAGGGGTCTGCGCACTCAATTGCGGACTACTAGGCCGCTACGCACTTAGCTGCAGAGCCTTCTCCCTCTCTACGACCCAAGACTCGACTCTACACTTAGATAAGAATCAATTCTCTATTACTATTTCTCCTATCCTCTTCTTTACAACTTAGAGATGACATTACAAAAATGAGGGCAGACAACCCTATGACTCATTTACAAGTTCGTGCTCCATGCCCACAAAAAGTGGAGTCTTTACATCAAATTTAGTCAAAATCTGGGCTTTAAGCCCCAAAACTTCCCTTGGGGGATCCCGCGCCCAATAGGCGCTCAAGCTAGGTTGAGGCTGAATTGGAGGATGGTTAGCTACAAAATTTGGGAAAATGAAGAAACAAGCATAACTTTCTCAGTTTTTAGCCAAATGAGGCATAGAAAGAACCAAAGTGGGGGTTTTTAACTATTCTAGATCCATTGGAGACATTGTTTTAGCATTTTGAGCACTATAACTTGATGTAAACACATATTTTTTTAGCATAATGAAATAGGCCCAACATTGGAAGGTGCACCAGGAGATGTAGCCCAGGAGGGATGAACTCCTTTATCATTTGTTGTCTTGTGTATGCTATTATGGTACTGGTGTCTTCTTTATTTTATGCAAAACTGAGATAAAAATCATATTTTTATGTGTTTAGTAAATTCATCCTTTACCGAAAACACATATAATTTACACTTGCAAAATTGTTTAAAAAAAACTTCAAGTTTACATCTAGATCATTTTGGTATCAGAGGAACATTTTTTTGTGAAGATTTGATTTGTTTGCAAGTGTTTTTTTTATGCTTACAAGGTTGAAGCTCAGAAGAGGAGGAGGAGAACTTGTGGAGCCAAGATCTCAAATTGTTTCAAGGAGACAAAACACACCTCAAGCTTCAATAGTCATGGTACATGAAGAAGATCCTGAAGAGATGTTTGAAGGTAAGACTTCCAAAAAAGCATTCTTTGAGATGTCTGAGATGATTAAGGTTCTATCTGAAAATAGGAATCCCAGATTGTATGGAGAAAGCTCAAAATGTCATGGAGGAAAATGAGACAAACCTCCAAAATGGAATATCGGGAATGATGACAAACCACCACCTTCACCTCCATTATCATCCTCGTCTTCAACTTATTCTACCCTTTCACAAACACATCTAAATTCCCCAAAGGTTCAGGGTAAAATTCTTTTGCTTAAGCTTGGTATTAAGTTTGAATTGCGTATGTACAATGGAGAAATAGATGCTAAAAAATTAGATAATTGGATTCGTCAGATTGAAGTGTATTGCATGATACAAAGAATCAAAGATGAGGAAACCAAGATGCAATTTGCTTCTCTTAGATTGGAAGGTGCAACATTAATTTGGTGGGAAGCCAAAATTCAAGAGGACATGAAGAAACATGGTAAGGTTTTATCCTATTGGAATGGTTTTATTGTTGCAATAAGAAGGTAATTTTATCCATTAGCATGCATGCAAAAAGCTATTATGGATTGGCAAAACTTTAGGCAAGCTAAAGGGCAAAATGTGCAATCTTATATTTGAGAATTTAGGAAAAGAGCCTTGATTTTGGGTATAGATTTGTCTTCACAAGATACTTTGCTCAAATACATTGGAGGATTGAATAGTTATTTGAGACATACCATTCTCATGTTTAACCCTACAAAACTAGATGAAGTTTGCCTTCAGGAAACTCATTTAGAGGCAAGAGGGAAAAATGTTTCTGAAGAAACTAGTGAGAGTTCCTTTGAGTTCAGAGAAAAAGGAAAGGGTACGTTAAAAGGAAAAGGGACGAAGAATGCTACCATCAAGATGGAGAAAGAAAAGATCACATGTAAACACTATTCCAAAGAGGGCCATGATGAAGATTATTGCTGGAAACTTCATCCAGAAACGAGACCCAAAAAGTTTATGAACAAGGAGAAGGAGAAGATAACTGCAACTACACAACATGATTTAGGTTCAGATTATGGAGATGAAACAAAGTTCACAACAATGGGTTTGAAAGGTAAGGACGTTGCAAGTACTAGTTCTTCAAATTGTCTCAATGAAACTCAAGATGAAAAAAAAAATAGAGCTTTTCCATATTAGAGTTATTTAAAAACATACCAAGATAGATACATGGTCTGATAATGGTTCACAAGCAAATCTTATCTCATAAGACATTGTCAAGAAGTTGAATTTAGAAACCATTCCTCATCCTAAACCTTATCCTTTAGGTTGGATACGTGACAATGCAAAATTGCATGTGACAAAACCCATATCCAATTAAAATAGATCTTGATATGAGAGCTATTTTTCATCACCATGAGAACAAATATCATTGTTCTAGAATGGGATTGAATACATTGTTAGAGTACACAACAAAAAGTTGAATGCATCTCTTGTAAATGCAGGACAAATGAAGAGGATTGTTAATGCTAGTCAGAACTTGGCATTGTTAATGATCAAACATGAAGGTGTTGAAGAATCTAAAGCCTTTCAAGGATACGAATCAAGTTTGAAATCTGATTTCATTTATGTTTCTAATTCATATGATAAGATGTTCCAAGAGTCTAACATGTTGCCTCATAAAAGAGGTAAACAAAATGAAGTAAATTTGCAAAAGGATGCATCAATATTGAACAATGGTGTGAATAAGATGTCAATGTTAAAGCATGCAGAGGTCAAAGGAAAATGCAAAAACAAATTGACAAAGAGGACATTGGTTCCAAAACTTCTTCTTGTGGGTTTCATAATGTCTGGGCTTTAAAAAGGGATGGTGCACGACAATGGCGATCACATTTGGTCAAGAGTCAAGCCAAGTATAAGGCTAGACATGGTAAGCATCGTCATAACGACAATGTTCAAGGTGAGAAGAATTTGAGATTGTTTAAGTTTCCTTTGATTGGAGACTGAGGAGGGAATGTGTTTATTCCTTTAAAGGCAATTTGTTGTTCTGCATATTACTCGAAATTGCAGCAAGATGTCATCTATGATAGCAAGACAAGGACTCCAAAATCAAGGAAAATGAAGTATCTTCATGAAAAGATCAAAATGACAAATTCAAGCAAAGTTTAGTGGATTGAGACTAGAAGGGTGAGGGAACTATACCCTCATCTATTTGTTGATTGATAAAGAGCTTTTGGAGGTTCAAAAGCTTCTAATGGGGAGGAGTGATCCGGTGGACCAAAATTCGAAGTGTGCGGCAGAGCTCCAAACTTGAACGAATGTATAGATCTTAACGACCTGAATCCAACACAACTCATTTCACTCAAATTTGCCACTGGATGCTCTCGGAATCACATTCTGATCGAAATGGCAAACAACTAACTTTTTTGGAATTTGGGTTGCAGGGAAGCCCAGTCAGTGGTCCGTACGTTGATCGGGCCATGACTTAGCAGGTGATCAGGTTCTTCATTGACCAATGAATGTTTGACACTTGGCACAATGCGATTTGTTTGAATTTGGATTGTTTTGATTGTTTAATGGGTTGTTTTGATGGACCAAAGAGAGAGAGCCACATGGGCCAATTAGAGCTGCCATGTGGCCTCCTCTTAGCCATGCAAAATTTTGTTATGAGGCCAAGTTGCCTCTATGGGGTTCGAAATCGAGACCTCACGCATATTGATCAAGGCCCACACTAATGCGTTGCACATGTTTCTTGTTAAAACATTGTTTTAAAAATATATTTAAAGTTTGGTAAGTGCATATATGGAGGGGGGGCTGGGCTAAGCCCTAGCCCTTAGCCACCCCTGCGCCACAGGACCACGGGCAAGGGGTCACTAGGGCCCAACCCATCCCTCATGACCCTTTTGCGCGTATGCCACAACTGTAATTAGGAGTGCAAAAGAGACAGGAGCCAACAACAAGGGGCTAGCCCCAAGCCTTATGAGGCCTCAATATGCCCAACAACGCGTGCGAATGAGGGGCGAACCAAAAGACACTTGCGCAACATAGAACCAAGGGTGCGCGTCGAGATAAGGGCTAGACAAAGCCCCAAACTTTGATTCTTTTTGCAGTCAAATGGTTGCAATGCGACCAAGAATTTCGAGACTGGGGGCTTAATATCACCCTTAATGGTCCTACAAATTCACCCACCGAGCAAGAATGTAGGTCAGGTTTGCGAGAGAGTTCCGCATTTGGGGCCCTCAAGCCAAGTTGAGGCTGAATTGGAGGATGGTTAATTGTAGAATTTGGGAAAATGAAGAAACAAGCATAACTTTCTCTGATTTTGGCCAAATGGGGTGCAAAAAGAACCAAAATGGGGTTTTTTTTACTATTTTGGAGCTATTGAAGACATTGTTTTAGAATTCCAAGCGCTGTAACTTGATGTAAACACATATTTTTGAGCATAATGAAAGAGGCCCAACATTGGACGCTGGATCAAGAGATGTAGCCCAGGAGGGGTGAACTCCTTTATCATTTGTTGTCTTGTGTATGCTATTATGGTACTGATGTCTTCTTTATTTTTTTGCAAAACTGAGATAAAAATCATATTTTATGTGTTTAGTATATTCATCCTTTACCCAAATCACATATGATTTACACTTGCAAAATTGTTTTAAAAAAATCTTCAAGTTTACATTTAGATCACGTATATTCTTCAACCTCCCATCAGACTAGGCCCCACACAGAGGATCACAACATTTTTCATGGTACTATCTTCAGATAGGGGCACTAAGAGATCGATTGATACTGGTTTATATCCAGACTCTAGATTAGTGAGGATCTGTTGGAACTCACTCGACCACATGAGATTTCAGCAACAAATTCGTCTCAGATTTGTCCTTGGGAGACGAACTAGGTGCTTCAGACCTCAATAGTGCATTAACTCCCCTAGACAATGACTTAGCAGACAATCCACACTTTCCACCGACCCTTCATCGGGCCAACAAACTTTGTGGAGTTTTCTTTAGTGTTCTTGAGTCAACCTCAAATGTTAGGAGAGATGGGTCTGATCCTCAGACCCATTAGCTCCTGGATCTTCTCTGCCAGGGCATTCCATACATTGTATCTTTTATGTTCCTGCAATGTACCTTTTATATTCGTGCATTGTGTTAGCCTCCTGCTGCAGCAGGTTACTCATATTTCATGATTGACATTTTTACAGGCCAAATATGTCATACTTTGCATGCTGCAATGCTCCATATTTTCTGAAAGACACCAAAGAAAGAGGCCATGGAAGTGTGCAAGTCAAAGTTCATCTGCTGCATTCTAATTTTGAAGAGTTATTCCATTTAGTACAAGTCTCAGTCAAAGGGAGGTCCAAATAGCTTAATCTTTGTCTCCCTAGGTTTCAATTTCCTGTTTTAGAATATAGAGAATGAATAATCTGTCCAAACAGCTTAATCTTGGCAGATTTTAGATAGGTAGAGAAACAAGGGCGCTCAACAGCTTAATCTGAGCCCCTGGAAGAAATAAGGGTAGTTTGTAGATAGGAGGACAGAAAAAGAAAAGTTGAAAAGCTGGGTCTGCAAGTTTAAGTGCACCCAAACCAAAAAAGAAGAAAAAATGCTAGGTAAGTAGGTTGGGTAGGTAGTTTTGAGGTTGCAAAATCTTGATTTCTGATCAATTTTATGTTTTCAAAGTGTCATCTCTACTCAGGTCACAGTCATCAGGCTGTTTCATATGGAGGAGCTCAAATCAGGCATAACTAACTTCCCCTCCTTCTTCTTCCCTAATTCATTTACTAACTTCCCCTAAAGAGGTCAAGATCTGCTTGATATCTCTTAGTTTCATCATTCTCCATATTCTTTGCCTTGGTAAAGATATGCTTTACTCAAGGAGGGTCCATACTTTCTCTACAAAGTTCTATTTCCTCTTCACAGCCTAAGATCTCCCAAACTTAGCGCTTTCTTGTCATTTTCATATTAACTCCTGACATTATTATGTAAATCCCTATATATGTCCCCTTCTTCCTATTAAAACTATGTTAATAATTCCCCTATGTAAATATCCCCTTCCTCTGGTTGAAATATAACCATAAATATCTCCTTGGGAATTACTAAGTCACCTGGATCTTAGTAAGAGCCCTCATCTCCACATAATTCCCCTTCCCTAGTGTTTGGACTCCTTCCAAAACACATAGAACCCCTCTCCAAATGCAACCCCCCCGCGCATTTCTTTGGAATTTATTAATATTTGATTAATAAATAAACCAACGCGCCAACACCATTTCCTAAAGTCTAAACCCACCCGCGCCGTGAAAAATTTAACTTTTAACGCGCGCGCTCTTTCACTAAACCTCGCTCACCTTCTCCGCCCGTCCACCGTCGGATTGCCTCCTCCAAATCTGACGGCTATTACTCATATCGGGCGCCCTCTTGTATGGGCACGTTAGCACCCGATGTCCGACGGTTTTACCGTCGCACACTGGGACAGCTGGCGGCTTCCCATTGCATCAGGCCGCCCCTGACAGAAACCACCTCCGTACCAAAGGCGGTCCGATGCCATGCCAAAACCGCCCTTCCCTCGCGTAACAGGAGCGCCACGTCACCCAGCCATGTTGCCTCCACCTCACCCCTTACTGCCTGTGCCTGGCCCACGTCACCTGCCACCGTGTCCTGCCACGTCATTACCCTGCCGTACTACCACGTCACCCTGCCGATGTCAGCATGCTGACGTCACATCTGTACCAGAGGGTCCCACTGCCGACATAATCCGCCGTACCGCTGACATCATGCTGACGTCAGCAGCCAAAAAACGGAAAAACACGCAAGCGCAAAAATCAAGCTTTGGAGCTCCGGATCGAGAAATAGGCCGAAATGGAGAATCTTTAGGGAATCTTTTGATTCCTTGGCCATTTTTGCACCGAAAAGGCCCGAAAAAGCCCGATTTTGCAGTTTTGAACGCATCAGAAGACAGAGAGAGACCAGGATCAGAGGTTAAAGAGTATCAGATTAAAAATGCATCCAAAAACCATGTCAAAGAGTATCAGGAAGCGACAGACAGTATCAATGTAGTGGTAAAGAGTATCAGGAAAGATTTTTCAGAGGCCCGAAGCAGGTGAAAATTAAAGAAGCTCTAGCAAAGTCAAAGAGGAAGGTGGAGCCATTTAAAGTTTTCAAATCTCAGTGACTGCACATTAACTCTCATAAAGATCGGTGAATCAAAACTCAATGCACAGTTATTACAGAACCACTGCACCAAGTCATAGAGGACACCCCATCAACTCAGTTTGATCCAGCTGCCTCTGGCGCAGCCCAAAGGACTTACTTGCATTTAATTCCAACATAAATTAGGTTTTAGAAAGCTTTCCCACAGACCTGTTTAGGTCAGTTGTAATAAATAACTTTAGATATTTTGCTTATATATACCACCCTGAAAAATGGAGTAGGGGTTGGTTGGTTATTTGATCTTGGTTGTTTTGATTGTTAGCTCGAGCAGAGACTCGCACTGTATAGGTGATAATTTTCTATAATCAAAGATTGCTTGAGAGTTAGGAGAATGGACTGTGCACTGTGTTCAATTGGCTGAAGAGTGATTGTGGAATTCCTGTGCTTCTACATGGTTCAATAAGTGTTCTTTAACTCTGTCTAGTTTCTTATGTTTGTTTTATCATTTATGTTTCACCATCTAAAATTACAGAAAGAAAGAATAGTTTAGGATTAGCTTGAAAGCTCCCTATGCTCAATTTCTGTGATTTCTGCATGTTTTCATCAGGAACAACTATGAATAAGCATACTTAAATGATCATGTTTACACTGTTTCCTTTCACATATGGATGTTAATTTAGGAATTCTTAACTGCTCCTAGATAACCATTCATTCACCTTCCTTCTTTGTCAACTGGTGAAAGATTCTTAATTGCCTTTCGCATATGACTTTCATCCCATCTTTTCAGCAAATCGGTATTGTTTCATGTGTAGCTATCCTGCTCTATAATCCTCTTATGACCAAGAAAATGCAACAACAAGCCTTAATCCATGACTCCATGCCCAATGGTTTGAACTTATCACCCGATCCCTTGCCTCTTTGCTCCAATGCAATTTCCTTCCATCCAAACAAAAAATCAAAACCCTTGAACTCAATACCTAGCCTAAAATCATCATCAACAAAGCTAAATTATTAAGAGAGAGCCCTCTCTGATTGCAGGTGGGCTAGAACCTGCAATCCAAAGATTGGTTTGTGGTTACCTCGGCAGTATCCGTTCAGGAGCCAAGGGACAACCTGAGTGATAACACATTGCATTTTGTATAGGAGACCGTTTGGTTCTCCCGCATTGTATGGACATCATTGTACTCAACAGTCCCTTTGACCTACTTTGTGGTCATTAGTTAGACATCAAATATAATTATCTTATTTGATCTTATCTTACCTAAATTGTTTTACAAATTTGATCATTAAAATAATCATTAATTTTTAAAGTAACCATCATTCATAAAAACTTTCTCAAAATGTATAAATAATATCAAATGTTTTGCACCATATACACTAATATATAAATTATTTTTCTACATCTTTAATGCAAATACTTATTGATATAAATTTATATTTTAATACCTAAATCTATCTATCACTTTAAATATGATTTTAGAAAAGATTTATCATTATTACGGACAACCCACTATGGAATTGCAAAAAATGTTGTGATGGTTTGTCTTCTAAATATTTTGACTACATAAAAATAAAAATAAAATGAAACTAACACTGTTAAAATAAAAATTCTATATTATTATTATTATTATTTTTAATGAATTTTTAGTGGGTAGTTAAGGGAACTTAAAATAAAAATAAAATTAACCTCATGTTAAATAAAAACTCTACATAATTATAACCCATAACATTTATGTGAAATATAATTTATTTAAAAGATGAAATTAAACCAACTTAAATCCATTTTAATTTTAAATCTACCGAGGGATCAAATCTTTTGGCTTTTTAAAATATTTACTTCTCGACCTTTAGTAAATCCAAAATGAAGATCATTCTAAACCTATTAATAATATATTTTCAAAAAAATAAAACCATATTATATCATTTCATCACAATTTAGTTTAATAATATATTTGAAAAAAAAAACCGCTATATCATATCATTTCATCCAAATTAAATTTGGATAGGAACATAAATATTTAATTTGAATTTTATAAAATGAGGTTATATTATTCATTATAATTTAATTAACATCAAAACATTAATAATTCATCGAAAGTACATATTTGAATTGAAGTAAAAAAAAGTGAACCATGACGCCAGCATAGTTGAACAAAAGTGCTTGGGTTAATGATTTAACAGTGGATTCAAAAAACCCTTCCGATAATATTCATCGTAGGGAAAAGGTGAAATGTCAAAACGACGGCATACTTTCGGGGTTGCGAACTCGTGATCGATTACTGAAAGCATACGGACTTTTTCCTCTCTCCGAATGGAAAGTGCAGGCAACTTATAGTCCAGGAGCCCGCGATTTCGAACTCGAAACCTCTCCAAGAAGGCTGTCTACAAGATTTGTATTGACCGTTTTTTCATTCCGCTGTTGGTAGACGAGCAGTGGTACACGATCACATCTAAAGCGGGCCGAGGGTCGAGGTTTCCGTCGGCGACGAAAGGGATAGGAAACAGTTCTATCGGTTTTCTGCTTTGGAGATTTGACTGCGAGATTCTGACACGGTTGAGGGCTGAGAGCGTGTGGGGCTGTAATCGTTAAAGATGGTTTAATTGCAGGGAACGAGAATTGCAGGTGGAATTTTTCGGGAGCCTGCTAGTGGATCATGAGGTAAATGGATTGGTTTTTTTGATCAGTAATATGCAATTCTAGAGGTTATAATTGTTCGAAAGGGGATCCGATATAGGGTTTTCGCTATTCGAAGTTTGATTGTAAGATGCCCATTTGTCTTGTTTAATTTCTTCAGATGGCAGCCAATTAAAAATTTCAGTTTGTATTGGTTTGATAGCGAAATTGTGGTTTTCTTGTTTCGTTTCCGAATTTTAATTGTTCAGAGTACCCAATTCAGGGTTCTCCTGTACACCGATTTGATCAAATCATAACCAACTGAGAGTTTTCATTTTCAATTATGTTTATTGTTCGCTAGTTCGGTTTGGTTGGCGGCATCTAACTCATTCCTTTTTTTTCGCTTTTAATATTAATATAAACTGGAGCTACATGATTGTTTCAAACCGGGTAGATTCAACATGCATGCTATTCCAAATCATCATTGTAACTGATTACAGGGCATTTGCAGGTTAAGTTAATCTGGCTTAGAAACTTCACAATTCCAAATCATCATTGTAACTGATTACAGGGCATTTGTAGGTTAAGTTAATCTGGCTTAGAAACATTGATGGTTGTTGGTTTGAACAAAATATAACTGATTCTTTGGTTTCCTATTCATTGGCTAGAATTAAATTGCGCAGAAGGTTTTCAATTTAGGGTTTTCCCGTATGCTAATTTGATCAAAATATTCCCAATTTATAATTTTCATTGTTTGTGCTTTTTCTTGTTTGCTGATCAATTTTGGTGAGTGCCATTCAATCTTTGTTTTTTTGGAAGTGGTCCTAGATGATTGTTCAGAAATTGTTTGAGCTGGATATGTTATGTAAGCTCTAGGCTTGTTGCATAGCTTACGCCCTCAAGAGTTTCTATGTATCTATTTAACAGTAATGGTTATATAGCTGAGCCATGATTACAAAACCTAGCCACATTCATGTGCTATCAATTTGTACTAGAACTTCCACCTAGTTTTGAAATACATTCAGTCCAGGGCATGCCTGCCAGGATTGAGATTTGAACCCGGGTCATCACTGTTGAGAAATCAAAATTCTTGTTGATTAGGTTTGTTTCCTATTACTTCATAATTACTTATGAATGTTTGTTGGCTTTTATTTCTTTTATTATTTTCTCTTCATCAAGCAATTACCAAAATATACAGATCATGAAGATCAAAAGAGACAAAAGAATGCAAAGATGTAGGTTCCAAGCCGGGGCAAAACCCACAAAGGGAAAACCCAAGAAATCCTTTTCTTATAAAATCATATCAAAATGAGATATCCAAGACTCGAGACCAAGACAAGACTCCAACCTTCAAGATGCCAAGTCAAGTCCTCCTTCAAAATATCCTTGCAGTGACAAGTTCAACAACAAAAACAAAATTCAACAAGAGACTTGTTCTAGCAAAATTTCCACATGTGCGAGCTCAAGAAAACCTTGTCCTTTACAGATGCAAGCTTTAGACAGATCAGATTACATCCTTCCCTTTCTTTCCTGATTTCGCTCTCCTTTTTCGTTCTACTACAAAAGAATAGATGATCAGATGATGCAAATTCATGTCTCCAAATGAGCTCAACTTATCCTTTATTTATACTTGTCTAGAGGGGTCGAATGGGTGTCTTTTCCTAGGCAGGGCCGTCTTGACAAGTAGGGCCAACTTGACATCTTGAGGCGAATTGACCCAAATTACATTTTTGAATAAGCATTTAACTTTGGCCATTACAAATAATAAAGAGCATGAAGAACATGCTTGAATAAAATAATAATTTGACTTGAGCATATTAGCAAATTTTAGCATGAAAAATAGCATGCTAGTAAAGATAATTACTTTATTAATCATGAAAATTTTACATTATGAAGATCGACACTAGTTACATTTTTCAACAATTGCAATAGTAAGAGCCCTAACTTTCCTATCCCTTCAATTTGCCCCAACTTGTTGACCCGTTCAATTTTGTTTGCAAGCAACCATCTCCTCAAATTTCTTTGGGGATCAAGTAGAAAGTACATTTATGGATTGATTTGACAATGAAGATGTAGATATATCTTTTGTAGGGTTTGAACCCTATCCAAGATAAGGAAATTGAGTCAATCCAGGGTAGGACTTAGTGAGCCCTTCAACTAGGAGTTGACTGTAAAAAATTAAAGCCATACATAAATAGTCAAAATTTAATTTTAAAAAATATTCATACACAACAATTTAAATATAAACATTTAGACAGCAGATAAGCAAGTTTGTTGGTCTATATGGCTGGTAATGATGCAAATAGGAAAAATCAAATTACCATACATAACTTACAAGTTTTTAAATACATAAAATTAAGGTTCTAAGATATGAATTGATATATTGAGACATACTGGGCACCACTATTCTAAATGGGTATAAAAATCTGCAAATGCCCTTTTCAATCTCCATGCTGATTAGTAGACAGTAATCAAAATTGGACTCCCCTTTAAAGTCAACTTCAAATTAGCTCCAATTCAACCCCAATAGTAGACAAGGTTTGCTCATCAAATCAACTCGAAACTTTCCACATGCTAATGATCATTGACAAATGAGGTGAGGGAGGGTTTTTGTTAGGTCCCTATAATACTAGTGATTCTCCCATTACTATTGTCATTGTAACCCTTATTGTTATTATTGTACCCCTATTGTCCCCATATTGTTATTAGTGTGCCCCATAGAAGCCCACTATTGTTATTGTTGTGCCCTTATATTATTATTGTTATGTTGGCTTTGATTATATTGTGACCCGTTAGACTCCTATATATAGAAAAGAAGTTTAATCATGTGTATCATCCAAGAATTGTTCATTTGTGTAATGTAAAGGAGGTTGCCCCCTCGAAGAGCTTGATTTTGAAGTCATTGATCCATCTTTTCTTTCTTTTTGTGAGCTGGTTCATAACATTTGGTATCAGAGCTTTAGATTTATGGTTTTGCTGCTCCAAACAGGTCATCGTGGCATTTTCTCTACAACTTGTTTTCTGCGACGTTTCAAAAGCTACAAAAAAAACCCATTTGAGCCGAAATCTCGATGATCCTCGGGTTTGAATTTCAGTTTTTATCTCGCTATATTTTCGGGGATATGATCTAAGGAAGTTAGGGTTTTTGCAGGCTCTCGAATTACATCCCGAATAGGTGACCTTGGGAAAATCGTCACAACTTTTTCTTTGAGTATCACATTGAAATTTCATAAGAAGTTATAGAAAGAGGAGGGGCTGTAGTTTTTTGTGCATCATTTTCAGGTTCGAAGGTTGAAACAGTGACACGTGGCATTTCGTACAAGTTCGCTCTACTGAAAAAATGTATAATCAGGTCATCTTGGGAGATTGGGCATAACTCTTTCTTGGAGAATCCAATTTCAATCAGACTGGTGACATTAGAAAGAGGATTCAGAGGGTTACCACAGTTCTCAATTTTAGACATTAGAGATCCGAAATTTTAGAGATAGATCAGATTCAATATCGAGCTCTTACAAAGTGAAAAAAGGTGTGTGGTTTTTTTTTTTTAAATTTTGCATAAGTTTGGTTTGAAAAATTAGTTTGAAGGAATTCAAAGGGCACTGTGAAGCATAATTATCATTAATTGATGCCCCGAAAAAAGAAAATGGAAACACCTAGTAAACAACTTGAAAGCTCTAGCATGACTCATGAAGAAGAGGAAGAAATGCAACATGATATAGACCAAGTGCAACAAATTCACTCTCACAAAAAGTGACAAAAGCTAAGATGGATGACATGGAAGATAAGATGGATGGTTTAAAGAAAGGCATGGAAGCTAAGATGAATGACGTGGAAGTTAAGATGGATGGTTTAAAAAAAGGCATAGAAGCTAAGATGAATGACGTGGAAATTAAGATGGAAGGCAAATGAAAGATTTGAAGACAAATTTGACAAAGTTGCTACAATAAATGTTTACTATTTGTGAATGGGTAGTAAAGGAAACTCACGTTGAGAACAAAATAAATGTTAATCATGATTTCATAGACTCTAATGTTGGATTGAAGACCCACCATGTTCCAAAGATCGATATGAGGAAGTTCGATGGCAAAGATCCCGTAATATGGATACTATAGATCGAACAATATTTCGATCTCCATAATGTGCAAAACACACAAAATGTACGCATTGCAACTTTATATTTGGAACCAAATCAGTTTGTATGGTATCGATGAATTTGCTCTCGTAAACAAATGTCATTTGGGCAATTTCTACCATAGTTTTAAAATTCGGCCGATTCGAAATAGAAACGGCCGAGTTGATCCGTTTCAATGCCCAAAATTATGATTCGGTGGAGGAAACAGTTCGGGAGGCCGAGTCATTCAATGACTTGGCCGAGTCAGCCATGACTCGGCCAACTCGGCCGTTTCCGTATTGACTCAGCCGAGTTATAACCTGCGGCCCGTAACCTCATCAAAACAACGATTTGCCATTTTTTTAATGAATTTTTGAAGTGTTTGCTGATTGGTTTGGACTCCAAGGTGTTTTCTAAATTAGTTAAATGGTATTTGGGGTCCATTCCCCTCTCCTAGTATTGATATGCTATTCAAATTTCATGGTAATGTTAAATTCTTAAAGTAAAAGTGACATTCTCTTTAATCTTCATTTTCATCCTTTTACTTAAATTTTTAACATTTACCATAAATGAATCAGGATGTTTGAGAGGGTTCCGCCTCATTGGATTTCATATGGAGAAAGTAGAATTTTAGATTTCATTCAAAATCCAGCAGACTTATCATTTTTTCAGGATTTCAGGATTGGAGGATTGCAATGTTTCCATTGAATTTTGTCATGTATTAAGGTATGGAACTCGTATTTAATCAAGAGCACCAATCCCTCTATGTACCTTGATGTTAGTGACATTGGTTGTTGAACTCCTCTGGGATTCGCTCCCAAACCAGGAGCTTCTGAAATGTCGCTCTCGCTCCTGTTTTTGCTCTCACTCCCCACTTTCACTCCCGCTCCCAAGTAACATTGAGCCAGATGATGTTGGCAACTCTAGCAGTAGCCAGTAGTACTGGTCACATACTTTTGTTGTAGAGGCCATTTATAGCCTCCTTGGTTATGTGTTTTTGTTTTGATCTCTATATCATCATCGTGTATGTATTGGATAGTGCACTGGGTGCCATTTTGATATAATGGATATTATCATGAGCCTACTTTGATCATACGTTGTCTTCTATCTATATTCTAATGCTGTGTGTTTGGAAACATGAATGAAAATCTTTAAAATTATGTGTTTTTATAAAAAATAAATATTTAATGTATTTTTTTAGCACGACCGAGTCATTGAAATCGAGCCAACCGAGTCGATACCGAGTCGGAGTCAGAGTCGAAGTCGACCCTCGGCCAAGTTGGAGTCGGAGTCGGAGTTTTAAAACATTGATTTCTACGGAAGAAATGATAGCACATTATAATGATACAAAAAGCAACACCTTTTTTAGCCAATTGATAAATCTCAAACAAAAGGGTTCAATGATGGAGTACATTGAGAACTTCCAAAAATTGAATATAAGGGTAAGATATATTCCAAAGGTGCATAGGCTTGATGTGTTCATAGGGACTTTCAAAAATAACATCCAATATGAGGTTTGCTTTTGGGAACGTGATTCATTGGAGAAGGCATTCAAGTTGGCAAGAAAAATGGAAAGCAAAATTATGGCAACAAAGAAGCCTACCACTCACAACTATAAAGATGGAAGTGTTGTTGCCCCTAGCTTTCCACAACCTACAAGTTTGACACCACAACAATTGGAAGAAAAAAGAGCAAAAGGGCTTTGTTACAGTTGTGATGGCAAATACACTAAAGGTCATAAGTGTGTCGTGAAGAAATTATTTTACATAGATTGTGAAGAGGAGGAAGAAAATGAATAAGAAACGTCAAAAGAAGAGGATATACACCAGGAACAAACCCTAGAGAAAGAAGAAGTGAATTCGACCATATCTTGTAATGCGTTGGCTGGAATTACCACTCCTCAAACTATCAAGATAGAAGGACATATCAAGAAGAAAAAGGTAATAGTGTTGATTGATTTGGGTAGTACCCATAATTTTATTCATTGTAAGATAACCAAGGAATTGAATTGCTTCCTATATCCAGCACCAGAGTGTCAAGTGATGATTGCAAATGGAGGAACAATAAATTTCTCTAGAAAGTGCCATAATATCAAGCTATCCATGGAGAATATGTATTGACTAGCCCAATGCTTTCCATTCCAATGGGAGGTGTTGATGTTGTACTAGGAGTCCAATGGCTACAATCCTTGGGTACAATAGCTTTTAATTTTCAAGAACTTTTCATGAAATTTTGTTCGGAAGGAAAGGAAGTTGAATTAAGGGGTATCGCAGGGAAATCGAGAAATATAATATGCTCTAACGGAATGACAAAGCTTCTAAAGAAAGAACAATGAAGCGTAATTGCACAATTATGTTCGCTAGAGGTTCCCACATCGAAATCATCTATTTCTCCAGATCTCCAAATAGTCTAGGACAATCATTCCAAGGTATTTGAGACTCCCAAATGCCTCCCACCTATTTGTTATCATGATCATGCTATTCATTTGATTCCAGGAAGTGTTCCTCCAAACATCAGGCCTTACATATATCCCTATGCCCAGAAGAGTGAAATTGAACGTATGGTTGCAGAAATGCTAGAGGCTGGTATAATTCAACCTAGTCAAAGTTCTTTCTGTGCTCTAGTAGTATTGGTGCACAAGAAGGATGGATCATGGCGCATGTGTCCGGATTATAGGGAGCTCAACAAGCTCACTATTAAAGATAAATTTCCCGTTCCTATCATTGATGAATTGCATGATCAATTTATTTCACCAAGTTGGTTCTTCGTTCAGGATATCATCAAATTAGAATGAAGACTGAAGACATTCCGAAAACAACATTTAGAACTCATGAGGGTCATTGTGAATTTTTAGTCATGCCTTTTGGCCTTACTAATGCGCCTTCGACATTTCAAGGTTTGATGAATTTCATTTTCAAACCTTTCCTTAGAAAATTTGTGTTAGTATTTTTTGAGGATATACTAATCTACAACAAGTCTTGGAAGGATCATGTTTAACATGTTGACAGGGTGCTCAAACTATTAGAGGAGAAACAGTTATATGCAAAATGCTCCAAATGTTTCTTTGGAGTACAAGAGGTGGAATATCTGGGTCATATTGTATCTCATGAAGGTGTTAAGGTAGACCCTAGCAAAATTAAATCCATTAAGGAATGGAAAATCCCCACATCCATAAAGCATATGTGAGGATTTCTCAGGTTGACAAGGTATTATCGCAAGTTTGTTAAGAATTATGGGAGAATAACAGCATCTTTAACAACATTATTGAAGAAAGATGCATTTTCATGGACTCCAGAAGCAACAAAGGCCTTTTGAACATCTCAAAGAGGCAATGTGCCAAGCATCGGTCTTCACAAAACCTTTATTGTGGAATGTGATGCCTTAGGAAATGGAATTGGTGCTGTTTTAATGCAACCATTGCTTTCGAAAGTCGTCCAATCAAAGGTGAAATTTACACAAAGCTATTTATGAGAAGGAAATGTTGGCAATACTACATGCACTTAAGAAATGGCGATCCTACCTAATGGGACGACACTTCAAGGTAAAAATAGATCATGATAGTTTTAAATACTTTTTAGAACAAAGATTATTTTCAGAAGAGCAACAAAAATGGGTCACAAAGATGTTTGGTTATGACTTTGAAATCATCATCAAAAAAGGGAAGCAAAATGTTGTGGCAGATGCACTTTCAAGAAAGGATGAGGATGTGGAAGCATTGCTTTGCACCATTTCTATTATCCAACCAGATTGGATAAATGAAGCAAGGGATGAATGGAAGAATGACGAAGAAGTTGGGGCACTCATTCAAAAGTTACAACAAGATTCCAGTACATCTGATACATTTAGCTAGAAAAATGATTTGTTATGGTACAAAGATCACTTATATTTATGTAAAAATTCTCAACTCAAACAAAATATTCTTATGAAATTGCACACTTCTCCCTTAGGAGTGCACTCCGGATTTTTAAAAGCTTACCACAGGGTTAAGGAGGAGTTTTTTTGGGATGGCCTTAAATCAGATATTCAAAAGTTTGTGGCAGAATGTTTGTCAACAAAATAAAGTTGAAACAATTAAGACCTGAGGTCTATTACAATTTTTATCCATTTCAAACCAATGTTGGGAGGAGGTTTCAATGGATTTTATTACGGGTTTACCCAAGTCCGAAGGAAAGAGTGTCATCATGGTGGTAGTTGACAGACTTACCAAGTATGCCAACTTTTGTGCATTATCTCATCCATCTAAAGCCAATATGGTTTCGACTGCATTTATGGAAACAATTCAAAAGCTACATGGAAACTCAAAGATTATTGTAAGCGACAAAGATTCCATTTTCACTGGAAATTTTTGGACAAAATTATTTTCTTCTCTCGATACTCAGTTAGCTCATAGCTCATCTTATCATCCTCAATCTGATGGGCAAACTGAGATAGTAAACAAATGTTTGGAAGGATGTCTTCGTTGCTTTGTCTTTGATAAACAGACACAATGGGTCAAATGTTCGCCTCTGGCTGAATGGTGGTATAACATTTCCTTCCATACTGCAACAAAAATGACCCCATTTATGGCACTTTATGGATATCGTCCACCATCCATCACATCATATTTAAGAGAAAATTCTAAGGTCCAATTAGTGGAAGATCACATCGAGCATCAACAACAAGTTCTCCAACTCTTAAAGGATAACCTCACTTTGGCGCAAAATAGAATGAAACAATAGGCATATCAACATCGCAACGAAATAAGTTTTGATGTAGGTGATTGGGTATTCCTACGGCTACAACCATATAAACAAATGTCCCTCAAGAAAGGTAAGAAGGATAATAAATTATCACCAAAGTATTATGGTCCATACAAGGTGTTGCAAAAGATTGGTTCAATGGCATACAAATTGGGGCTTCTTGTAGCTTTCCGAGTGCACCCAGTTTTCCATGTTTCATGTTTAAAGAAGGTTATAGGTGACAAGCTCCCAATTCAAACAATAGTGCTAGAACTTGATGAGGAAGGAAAAATTATATTGGAACTTGAAGAAGTCACAGAAACAAGAACTCAACAGCTATGAAATTGATCAATTTCATAGTATCTCATAAAGTGGAAGAACTACTCGCTGGAGATCCCACATGGGAGGATGAAATTTTATACAAAAGCATTTAGAACTACTCAACCGTTGAGGCCAACACTTTTTTGAAGGAGAGGTGCATGTTAGGTCCCTATAATAATAGTGATTCCCCCATTACTATTGTCATTTTAGTTCTTATTGTTGCCCTATTGTCCCCATATTGTTATTAGTGTGCCCTATAGAAGCCCACTATTGTTATTGTTGTGCCCTTATATTATTATTGTTATGTCAGCTTTGATTATATTGTGGTTCCTTTGACTCTTATATATAGAAAATGAGGTTTAGTCATTTGTATCATCCAAGAATTGTTCATTTGTGTAATGTAAAGGAGGTTGCCCCCTCGAAGAGGCTGATTTTGAAGTCGTTGATCTATATCTTTTTGTTAGCTGGTTCATAATAGTGTTAATGTGGTGAGATAGGGTTATTTTTTGTCCATTTTAACGTTTTTGAAAGTTTTTGTTGAAAATGTAGTGAAGGAAGGTCTTCTGGCTTGTGCCTTAGCTAGTAAAGACTTTGAATTGTCTTTCTCTAGCATGAATGAAAATTCATAGTTTAGACTTTAGTTGTGATGAGTTGATTTCCAGTTCACTGGAATGGTCATCAATAGATTGCATGCGTAGTGTTGGAGATTTAGTTCGTTGGAGTCTTCTTTAGTTAGACTACAAGATGAGGTGGTAGAGACTCCAGTTAAGACGAGTCAAGACTACATAGACAAGTTTAGTTAGGACGAGATAAGACTTCAGAGACAAGTGAAGAGAAGACGAGTTAAGTCCATAGTTAACTTAGTTCACAACTAGAGGAAATCAAGGAGCAACTCGAGCTAGTTAACTAAGATCTAGTCCAAATTTAATTGAGATTTGCTCCAATTAATAGCAAAAGGAACTCATTGTACTTGTGTGAATAACCATTCATACTTGGCCTCCTTGCATGCATTGAAAGTCTATTAAGGCAAGAGAAGGACGAAGGCACAAAATTTAATGATTCTTTGTTGATGGTAGCGCACTAGTTGAGGAGCGAAGATAAAAAATTCGAGGAGCAAGTTGAGACTAGTTTCAACTAGAAACAATTGTGTAAGAGCCGAGATCAAGAGGCATGGTCAATAGCAATTTCTCAAGGCCAATAACAGTGATAGGATGTGAACAACTTATGGAGCTGAGATTAGTGATAAGAAAGCTGAGATCTTTCTTAAAGGCTATTTTGCTGGCTGCTGTTGCCAGTAGCAACGCATTGAATTGTAAAAGATTTATTTGCTCAAAGAAAAATCAATAAGAAGACCACAACAAAGAAAGCATGTTTTCCCATTTGAGTTTCCTGGGTAAAACATTAGTGTCAAATTTATGTGTTTGCATGTGTTTTTATTTCAAGTATTTTCCGTTGTATGTTGACTGTTAAGAAACTCTATATCTTGGTGAAAGTTATACTTGGTTTCAATTTTAGCTGCCATTGATTTTTCAGTAAATTCATCTAAGTAGTTGCAGAGTTTCAAGAAAATTAACATGGTATCAGAGCTGCGCTCTATATAAAAACCATCATTAGGGTTGTTTAGTCAATGAAGAGCACAATTTAGTTAGTAGGCTTGCGCAAGAGTTTGAAGAGCAGTATTTGGATAACAATATGTCGTTCCAAGGACTAAGGGTAGATTACTGTTTAGAGGGAGCCTCTAATTTCTGCTCATGAAGGGAGCGAACCTCAGTGGTGTTGGAAGATAACAAGGTGCTAGAATTTGCTAAGAGCTACGCCTATAGATGCCCAACAGTTGATCTAGCATAACAAGAATGACACCAAGAGGGATCATTCTTGAGGGGGTCAAAGAACACATTATCCCTCATCTCCATTGGAAGGCGACAACAAACGATATGTGGAAAATCATCTTGGCTTTGTATCAGGGATGTAGTGATGCTGAGAAGCTAAGAAATATCCAAATGAGCAAAGGAGAGCACATCATTACGTACCTTTCCAAGTTCACCCAGGTTTGGGATGAGCTAGTTGGAGTGGGTGAGACTGTAGTAGACAAAGGCCTTGTGAGTCTTGCGCTACTGGGACTTCATATGTGTTGGGAGAATTTCCAGGATGTAGTTGGTGGCAAAGAGAATCTTCCTAATTGGGAAAGGCTGTGGGGAGACTGCGTCTAAGAAGAAATCTAGAGGGGGCTGAGAGCTGGGATTTCAGTGAAGATAGAGGACGAGGAGAACTTTGCCTAAGCAGGCAAAAGGAGCAAGGCCAAGGGCAAAAAGAGCCATCGAAAGGCCGAGTTTAGTCATAAGGGCGAGAAGAAGAAGAAAGATCTGAGCAAGATCAAATGCTTCTCTTGCCACTAGTTCAGTCACTATGCCACTAATTGTCTCAATTGGAAGAAGGGGTCTAATAAGGATTATGTGGCAACATTAGTCGAGGAAGATGATTGTATATCTCAGTTCGAGAAGGATTTCTCATTGATAGCTTGCATAGCAAGCTCAGTGGGCAACAATGTGTGGTACTGGTACATTGATTCTGGAGCATCCTTTCACATGACTGAGAACAAGGAATATTTCAGCCAGTTGAAGGAGAAGGACATGCAATTTCACATTGAGCTAGGAGATGATGGCATTTACTTGACCATGGGCGTGGGTACTGTCAGTTTTGAGAGGGAGTCTGGTAACCCTCTCCAACTCAAGGATGTGCTCTATGTTCCAGACCTTAAAAAGAACCTTGTTTCTGTTTCCACCCTAGAGGATAAGGGTTATGATGTCATTTTTAGCAGAGGGAAGGCATACCTCAAGCACTTAGAATCTGGAGCCATGAAGCAAATTGGTGTGAGGATGAAGAACCTTTATAAGCTACAGGTTGAGACAAATGCAGCCTTGGGCAACAAGGCAGGGCATGAGCATGACATAGACGTGGGGGAGCTTTGGCATAAACACATGGGGCATTTGCATCATGAGGCGTTGAAGATCCTTCAACAGATAGCCATAGGGATACCATAGTGCAATATTGACTAGCATGAAGTGTGCAAGGGTTGCACACTTTGCAAGTATGCCAAGTCATCTTTTCAGGGCCAAGACAACAGAGTCGAAGGGATTTTGGAGCTAGTATATTCAAATGTATGTGGGTCTTGTTGTACTTGTTTCTCGTAGGCAGTTCTTGATTGCAAAAACTACGCCAAGAAACCAACTTGACCAATCTTTAGGTTCAAGCTGCCCCTTGAACCAGAGGGGGCTTCCTCAATAATTACGAGGCCTTGTTTAACATTGTTCACTGTCACTGGACACCAGCCTATGAAGCACAATCGCCAGATTTAGGATTTAATGGGGTGGTTGCGAATGATTGCACAATTCCTATTCATGAATAAATCCCTCCCTTGCAGAGTCCTTTCTCAAAGTGTCAGCTTCCAGCCTCACAGAAGAACTTAACTTTTTAAAGAATTTGAAAGAAGAATATAAGGGGATTCTTGATAATTAAGGAGTCAAACAGAATACTTGATTAACTAGGCAAAATTGGATGTGTGTAGAAAATTTCTATAGACCAACAAAATACATTCAGGAGAAGATAGAAGGAGAAACAATAACCAGTTCAAAGAGGAGCTACCTCAGACAGACTGTCCAATATACTAATCTCTTTAAATGATTATAAATTTACAAGGGATTTCAGAGAGATTGAAACTCAATCTATTCTTACCCAGATCTTCTATAATACTCTGAACATGTGCAGAAAACAAGTTATGGAAACACTAGAAAGACATACTAGAAACACAAATTCTGTCGTAAACTGGAGCTGGAAGGCTTTTATAAGGAATTCTATAATAGAAGTTTTAAAGAGTTGAAAGGTTTTGGCATTAAAAGGCAACCCTTGTTTATTACAAATGATCAAATATATAGGTATTACAACTCCTGAAGCGGTTACAATCTTTCAGGAATAAAATTCCTATTAATAAACTAAAGATATATAAAATATCTGATTTGTTGCAGGAAATTAGAAATTGTTGGAAAATTCTGCCTTTAATTTTGGAAACTAATTTACTGACACTGATCCTTCTGCTTGAAATCTGAAACTGTTGAATACTCTTCCCTGAAAATCTACTAGCCTCCTCATAGTCCCTGCTGAAATTTGGTATCGGAGGACAGGTGGTTCCCTTAGGCTTTGATCTTTGGCCTAGGGAAAAGTGTCCAAAAGATTTTAATTTTTCTCCTAAAGTGACTTTTTAATTTTTATAAAGTTAAAATCTAATTTAAAAGTGACTTTAAGTGATAAAGTTACTAAGTCTAATTTTAAAGTGACTTTTATAAAGTCAATGAAAAATTAGAAAGGAAAAGTGACTATGGAAATAAATGACTAAGTGGGTCTTTATTAAAGTGGGTGAATTAAAAAATAGAAAGTGAGATTTAATTGTACATTTAATCTCAACCATTGATCTAAATCTATCTCAGCCATTGGATTTAGGGATCACCCAAAAGTTATTTAGGGTTGGGTTAAAGGAGGAAAATGAGGAAAAAGATCATTCATTCTTTCATGAGCAGATTGAGAGAAGGAGAGCAAGAGAGCAAGGGAAATTTCTGGACAGAAAGGAGCAGGCAGCAACTTGGCACTTATTCCAAGGCAGCTCTTCAGTGAATCAATACCGTTGAAAGAACCAACAATAAAATGCAGATTTTTGCTGAGCAAACAGTAAAAGGCAGATTTGTTTTTGCACAGAAATCGAGGCAACTGATTTTCTGCACAAAAATCGAGGTCCATACAGCCTGTCCTTACCGTTCGTACGGCCGTTCGTATTGTCCGTACAGTTGCCGTGCAACATTGTGTTGCTGTTTGGAAATTTCCAGTGGGCTGTGAGGCTCAGAAATCGAGTTAAGTTGGAAATTTGTTTTCTGATTTTTGCTGAAATTTCTCACTGTAAAAAGGCATTTTCTAGAAATAAAGAAGAGCTCTCAAACTGGTTTTCCCCAAGAGTTGTAGGGGGTTTTTCCAGGGTCACGTTGACCAAAA
>APFE030212895.1:0-23947 GCA_000404065.3 Pinus taeda | reverse complement strand
GAGAAAAAAACGTTGATATATAATTATTAAAAAAAATTAAGAAAAAAACAATAAGAAAAAGAGAATAAATAAATAAATAAATAAAATTGCGTAAGTCTACAGCAGTAGTCGGCCCTCCGCCTCGCCATTGTTCCTGCCATTTTGTCGATCCGCTTGCATTCGTTGTCTCTGTTGCAGCCTTTCTGTTGGCACCGTCCACTTACCATCGACCCTTCCTTTATCACGATCCCTTTCTTTCGCAACTACCAAAAAGCACTCCCTAAAGCTGCAGTCATACCCTGGCCCGATCAAAACTAATGACCTTAGCTTTTGTCCGTAGAAATTGACTTGCAATCCGACAACCGTCAGCCACCATACGACTCCGTTTTGACACAATATGGATTAAGAATCTAAATATTTAGATTTTTACTTGTGTAAGGGCACACCCCTACGCTTCAATTGTGATTCTAATTAACTAATTATATTAACTTCTTGTTCTTAACCACCTACTGCTCAGCAATGACACTGTAGAAAATACCATCGAGCAGTTAATCCTGTAATTGTTGCTAGCATTAAACATTAAATGCGATTTTTATTTTGAACCTTGATTATACGTAAATGAATTATACAACTAACAGATTTGATGTATAGGGTATATCATAAAGCCATAAAAAATTTCTTATTACTGCAATTAGTAATCCTAACAAAAATTGAACCTTTTTGGATTATAAAGTGTTATCTTATAAGGGTATAAAAAGGATATTTAAAAGAGAGTTTATTAAAGTGTCATTTAATATAAAGTTATTATAAAAAGGGGTTATCTAGGAAAATATATTATTGTATTATAGTGTTTACATCAAGGGTTTTAAAGCAAAAGAATTAATGTTTTTATTAGTGAAAGAATTTTACAAAATTAAATAAATAAAGGATATATATATGCTTTTATGAAATAAAGAGATATATATTCTTATAAAATAAAATATAGAAGTATATTCCTTGATTAAAAAAGGGAATGAAAGTATCATAAAAAAAAATGGAAACCATTATTGCAAGATTTTCAAAAACTATATTTCACTGTGTTCTAGTGCTATTTTATTTTTTAGGGACTTTTGCAGGGAAAAATATTATTATTTCTATTTTGCCAGTTGAAAGTAAAAGTTATACAAATCCTAAAATCACAAACCAATTAGTGATTCCTGAGTTAAATATAACTGAAAATTCAGGGTGTCTTAACCAAAAACAATATGTCATAACTAGTTTACAATTAAACATTGGGGATTATACATTTATATCACAATTATCTATTCAATACCTGTGGAATGATTAAGGTGACATTATTTTGGGTTCACCCTAGAAAGAAATACTAGGGTCCTTTATCCTAAACATGAAAAGTAAGTTTTTGAAATTTTTATATAGAAAGAAAAAATAACACTACAAGATGTTACATTGAAGCCAAATTTCATAATGTCAAAAAGCATACAAGATATCTTAAAAGTAATTTTTCAAGAAGGTAAAAAAGTACTACAAAATATGAAAAGAAAAGTCGACAAAATCATCGTTGACAAAAATGAAGAAGTTTTTCAACTTAAAGACCATAGTGAAAAATTACTAACGCAAATTAAGAAGCTTAAGAAGGAAAATAAGTCATTCGAAAACAAGGTACAACAACTTATTGAGAAGGAAGCGTTGAAATATTCAAATGTAGAAATTCAAGTTGAAGAAAAATGAATGAATATTCATCTAGTGAATATCACAATTCAAGAAGAAGACAAGCCAATGGAAGAAAAAACACGCTCAAATGTTGCAATTCAGACAATGAAAATTCCTAATGAAGATTCTATAACCAACTCAACAACAACAATACCTGAAGTAAATCGAGAAGTTACCCCACACATGATAAAGGAAAGTCAAATCAAAGGAATTCCTTATGTACTTCTAAATCACAAGCACTGACGTCTCAATCAAACTACGAATCGGTATCACTCAACAAAAACAACAAACTTATGTTCCAAATAATACTGAAGTTTGCACAATCCAATCCTGTTATATTCATCACAATTTTCCAACAACTACAAGATTCCACGGAGGATTGATTTAGGATGGTTAGATCCCCTCTCAGTATGACAATTTTGTTTACCACTCAGAGGATCCTATCATAATGTATCGACGAAGATGATAACTCGAAGAATTCCAAAGGTACGATTAAAAGACAAAGAAACATATGACATGCCTTGTCAACAATAAGTTTTGAGGACAGATTTTTGAAGATGAAGGCAATGTTATGAATAAAATACATATAAAAATAATATAAATGATAATAATCATAAATAAGATTAAATTAACTAATAATTAGTAATTGAAGAGCCATGTCTCTATGGACGTGATAATTCGTGAAAGGGTCTGCTTAGGTATATAAGTGTACCTTCAGTTGTAATAAATCACATCTCATATCATATTTTTTATACATATTCAATATATATAATATAGATATATATATATATATAATAATATTATAATATATTAGTATTTTTCTTAATCCTTAATGGATGTCTTCATGTACCAAGTGTTTGATGATTATTGCAGCGTACAAACTTTGTTTGTAACAATACCCAAGAAAAACAAGCATAAACACCCAATTACATAATGAAAAGTCATACTTTCAGGATTGGATGGTCGACTTTCAAACATACGATCATGACTAATGAGTGAGGGTACACAATGGTTGGCTCAGGTGGCAGAGAATTGTAGCACATCAAAGCTATCAGGTGGCTGGCAAGGGGTTGCTCGCTACTAGCTAAAGACAAAATTCTCCTATGGGGTCACCCTCTGGTGGTCGGTAACAAGTCCATGAATACACCAATGGAAATGAATTCAAGAAGTTATGTGGTGAAGCTGCAGGACTTGATTTGGAAAATCCTTTTGAGTATTGACAACTGATTGGGTTATTGATGTTCTTAGTGAACACTAGACCAGACATATGTTTTGCGGTCAATACTCTGAGCCAATATATGATTAAGCCATCGCATGCACACTGGATTGTTGCAAAGCATGTGCTGATATACTTGCATGGGTTTATCAATCTTGGATTGAGATATACTGCTGGAAATGTGAGACTACATGGGTGCTCTACGTTGCTTGGGCTAGTAACTCCGCTGACAAAAAAAACACATTTGGATGTTGCTTTGGCTTGGGATCTACCATGATATTTTGGATGAGTAGAAAACAAAAGTTTGTAGCCCTTAGCACAACTGAAGTCGAGTACATTGTTGCTAGAATGGCTAGCTGTGATGCAATATGGCTGAGGAAGCTCTTTGAGGAGTTGTTTGAACATGTACTCGATACGACAGTAGTATACTGTGACAATAAGAGTGGGATTCGACTTGCAGAAAATTTTGTGTTCCATGACAAGTCCAAACACATTGAGATTAAATATCATTATATCTGGGATATGGTGTAGAGAGGAGTAGTGAGACTCCATCATATTGCAATTGATGATTAGATAGTTGACATTAACATACTTACCAAAGTTATGCCAAAAAGGAAGTTCTTAGTATTCAAAGAGCAACTTGGACTGACGAATGTGACCCTTCTTAGTGGGGGCGGTCATGGATAATTGAGAACACTAAGTTATGCTATTCCCTCTTGTTTGAGCTCACAAGTTGGGAATGGAGCCAAAAGCGCGGTTGGGGTTGAGGGAACTCTTGACTGTAGGTTGTGTGCGATCCTTGTCATGTGTTGACAAGTGGTAGTTCCCCCTACCATCAAGTCTGGGACTTGCCTAGAGTATACCCCAGTACGCAACCTACCCACACGTTGGGCTTGTTGGGATTGCCACTCATCTAGCCAATGGATGTGGTGAAGCTTGGTTGTGCGCAATCATTGTCACGTGTTGACAAGTGGTAATCCCCCCAAGCAAAGGTAAGACTTGGTTGTGCACGATCCTTGTCATGTGTTGACAAGTGGTAATCTCCCCAAAGTGTGTGGATGTAGGTGTTCTACCACTTGACTCTTGAGGTGATACTTGGTTGTGTGCGATCCTTGTCATCTATTGACAAATGGTAATCCCCCCAAGTCTGTGTCAAGGTGGAAGATCAACGGATGTAGGGTGATAGATGAATCTCTCCTATGATGATTCCTCTTCACTAGAAAAGGACATCATTGTTCCAGAGAAGAGATGAACATAGATGAGCAGAAAAAGTACTGATCTTTATTGCAGAAAAAAATTTCTCCCTAGTTGAGAGGGAGTGTTGAAAGTTAGCAACTTAGGGATGAATTTCCTTAAATAAAATTTCATTTCTGACAATTTTGGAGTGACTTTTTAAAATTAGAAAGTCATGTCTAACATTTCAAGTATGACTTACCAAAAATGGTAAATCACCTTGCATCAATTGGTAATCAAATATAGTTGATGGAAAATCACTTAACTTATCATTAATCAATCCTAATAGTTCAATCTTGATTTAATTATTATTATTGTTATCTTTTATGTTACTATAATATTATTATTAAAAGGAATTACAAGTCACCTTACTTTCATGTCTCTCAATCACTTCAAACCTCTCTCTCCTTGATGGCTCTCATGGCTGTAAGTTACCCTATCTAACTTAATGGATATGTTACACTCTCTCTTACACTCTCATTAAAGACATGGCACACTCATTAAATGCATGTCATAAAAGATTCCTTTTATGTTCTCTTTAATGGCATAAGTCACTAAGGCATGTGTTCATCTCCTTAATGGCATAAGTTATTAAGGCACATGTTGCCTCTTCCCTAAATGGCATATGTTACATTTCCTCAAGGCATGCATGTTGCTCCTCCTTTATGACAAGTATTCATTACTCCTCCTATATATGTATCTCTTATCATCTCATCTCCTCACCTACTTGTGCATTGTAAAAGAAGAATTTATGAATTCGAACTTAAGAAAGAGTTGGAGAGACTTGAAGAAGATTGTGAGAGACTTGGAGAGTAAACACAAAACTTGGCGAGCCAAGGCTGATTCAGTGTTGATTTAATTGAAGGAAATGTTGATTCAGTGTTTGCATTTGTTGTTGCTACCAGTGATCTTTATGCTACAACTTGTTCAGATTTGGGTGAACTTACTCATTCTCTTGATCTCTCATTGTACTCTATATCTTTGCTGAACAATTGATATCTAATAGAATAAGAATCGGGTTGGGTTTTCCCCTTGTGGGTTTTTCTCTGTTCATTGGACCTAAATTCTCTGTCTCGTGTTGTTCTTGGTTGTCTTCTATTGTGCATTTGGTTTATGTGCTATCTACAATTGCTTAACTAATATTGCAACAAAAATAAGTTTTGGAATAAGTGTTACAGCATAGAACATTAGAATTTCAACACAATTTACTTTCGATTTCCTCTTATAATTTCTCATTGATGAATCAATGGCCATGATTTAATCACAATCAATGGTTAAGATCATCTTGACCCCATCAAGTGACTTTTCTTGAAGTCTCTAGAGGAAAATAGATTTACCCCAATTAATATTGATTAATTAAGCTATTTCCCTAAGTTAGAAAAATTAATTAACTGCTTAATCAAATTTAATCAAGGCCTTTTCTCGTGAAACCAATTATGGGTATTGGAGAAAATGTTTTCTTTAGCCTCATAGACAATTTGAGACTATAACACCTGTGCGAGCTACACAAACTAACAAGTATGAGGTACTTTATAGCTAATATCCTCCATGGGTGAGCTCATTGGGAAAAGTTACTAGGTCTAGAGGACAAGGGATTGTAAAAGGATTGTAAAGTGCTATTGCTTTGTAATATACATGCAGCCCAACAGTAGTATTTGGCCTGCTATCCTAGGGCACTAGCTAGGGAGGTTCAATTGTGCCCTTAGCCATACAACTGAACTACCTAGGTACTAGAGAGTGGTCTCCTATAACATATATAAATAGATATAAATAATCATTAATAAGTGATAATTACTAGTAATGAAAAAACATGTCTCTTAATAAAAGGGAACTTCGGCTTAGGTATATATGGGCCCTCATTTGTAACTTAATCTGGAACTTGGAGGCTTTTTATATTCTCAATTGCAGCGGAATACATTCATCATTCGGTTGTGTTTGATGTCTCTTCTATATTGTTCAGAAACAAGATTGCTAGATGGACAGACAATGCCCCAGTTCAGAAAATTAATCAATGCCCCAGTTCATGCTTTCTAATTTGTGAATTAGATAATATTACATTATTAATTCCATTATCGGGATAGTCGAAGTTTACATTTCTGTATCATACGTTGCAAGTACTGCCTGGTGTGGATTTCCTTGGTATATACCTAGATATGTTGACTGGGGATAACATGATATTCTGCCCGTAGAAGGTTATATTGTCATGAGATAAGTGGTTTGATTGTTTTGGATTATTTTATATATAACTAAAAGGTGGACTGAATGATGTTGGTATCTTTATCATGAATAATCAAAATTTGATTGATTGATGTTAATTTATTGGCGTTGTTGCCCATCTTATTTTTGAGCTGTAGGTACTAAGTTGATCCATTTATTATGCAGGTCTGATGGTTTTAGCTTTTACTCGAGTTATACAATTCTTGGAAGAAAGTGAATGCCAATTGTGCTTTTGGTGAGCACGGTCTGTTTGTTGACCCTAGTGTTTCCTTCCCTTTTCTATGTGCTCACTTATTGTAAACTAGCTTTACTACTAGATCAAATGTAGTGTAGAATACAATGAAGTAGTATGGTAATGACCTAGTGAGGCATCGGCATTTAGAGGATGTATGCCATTATGAAGCCATGCAAAATTCCATGATAGCAATTTAAAATTCTCAAAGCTTTGAAGAGGTCGTTTCTACTATTCCTCCGAAACATTATTTACAACATTATGTTTTATGAAAAATATGTCTGTAAACATATCTGAATAGTTATTCACCACAGCCAGTGGCAATTATGCCTCAAAAGTATCGTAACATGCTTCTCTTGTTTAAGCGGTTACGTCCAGTCCTTTTCTCCACATGGTTGTTGTGTGAAGTAAACGTAGCTAGAAGAATTTAAAATTCGGAAATTGCGGTTTTGAATGGTGCAATTAAGAAATTCTACTTTTTTTTTTTTTTTTTTTTTTAAATGTGGATAGGATACATGTTCGAGGTATTTTTTGTCAGAGTCGTGCTTTATGGAAGTCCAACGTTTTCTTTAATGGCTCACCATCTTAATCATAGCTGGAACAACAGCTGCAATATTTACGGTATTCGGATTGAGAAATGATAGTTTCCTCAAATGATTGGCTTTGTGATTCCTTTTATAAATTTGGATAATATGGTAGCAGAAATAATTTCAGAATCATCATAATCAGAGTTGAAACAGCGTATCTAAATTATCTTGGCCTGTAGTTATGTTGTGTGGCAGTTGTATCCCTCGTTATTATTTGTTGAGTCATTCCCTCTTGGTCCTAGTTAGGAGTAGGCTGAAATTTTTACCTGATGGAACTCAGATGTTCCCTATAATGGAAGAGGATCCACTAGTTCCTGTATGGAGTGTCTGATTTGAGATGAACATTGGCTAGTAGATGGACATTAAATGTTTACATTATTACTATACTTTATCATGTGAAATAGTGTTGCTGTGGTCATCTACATTTTGGATATCATTATGCTTTACAAAAAAATTTAAATGTGTTGTAAACACTTAGGGGTGAAGCAATGTTCTCTTGAATGTGTTAATTTTAACTTCACAGAGCATTAATTATTATTAGCATTAAACCATAACATAAAGTAGCAACACCATTCAACAATGCACAACGTCTAAGATAATACACAAGATTTTTAGGTGGAAACTTTTTGAGGAGAAAAACCACTGAATGCTTTTTATTATAGATTTAAAAAAATCTAAATCAATAGGAAGCTTCAACTTTCAAGATTTTCTGCATCAACTGAAGGAAGCTCCAACCTCTTGGTTTACAAGCTCCAACATGTTGGATGCTCGAACACTCTGGTTTACTATATCCAATAGGAAGGACGCTTCAATGCCCTGGTTTTATCAGCTCTAACTGAAAGGACGCTCCTACTCGAAGGACACTCGAATGCCTAGATATAAAAGATTGTATGTCCTTTTTAAATTATGAGGAGAAAGAGCCTGAATGGTAGATACTCCGCCAGGATCTATGCTTATTCCATAATTAAATACAATATGTCCAAATAATTGACCTGATTTGATGTAAAAAATGATTTTGCGGGATTCAATGATCTTCCATATTTTTTGCAACGAGTAAAAACACTTGCAAGGTGATCAAAATGGTTGATCTGCTTTTCAAAGAAATTGTCAAATCGTCTAAATATACTTAAATCATTTTTCCAAGTAAGTCATCGAAAGCAATGTTCATAACCCTTTGAAATGTGGCTCCAGAATTAGTGAGACCGAATGGTATGCGATGAAAAATGAAAATTCCCCACTTAGTGGTAAAAGTTATCTTATGTTGATCACTTTTCTTCACATAGATCTGATTATAGCCAAATAAGCCATCAAGTAACGACATTATAGCAGAACTAACAACTTCTTGTAAAATTAGCTCCATATTCCAAAGGGGAAACTTATCCTTCACATTGGCCTTATTTAATGGTAAAAATTGACACATGGGTGGATTTGGCCATTTTTTTTTGAACAGGGACTAAATTAGCTACCCACTTAGAATATTTGAAAAGGTAAATGATATGGGCACCAAACATTTTGTCTAGTTCAGTTTTGATAGTTGCTTCTAAGGTTGGATTTATGGATCTCTGCCTTTGTTTGATAGATGAACAATTAGATTTGATAGGTATATCATGAGAAATGAGGCTAGGGTCAAAACCATTTAAGTCACCATACAACGATGCAAAGATATAAAAAAAAATTCAAAAAAGATTGGCAAGCTTATGAATTTCTTCGAGTACAAGATTCAAAAACATGTAGCATTTTAGGATCAACATTTGTTCCAATGTTCACTTGTATAGTCTTATCAATAGTCTTATGAAGTGATTTATTGGATGAAGGGATTTTAGCTACATCACTAGGCAAAAAGACATCTTCCAAGGGAACTAAACCTTTTGGAAATGTGTTCTGATCAAGATTAATGATTTTGGATGATTCTTTGGTATCATTTGTGAGAAAATTCAAAAGATCGTGGTCATCATCAAAGACTTGTCAAGATTCTGCATTATTAGGGAGGTGGGGTCTATACAATGTTACTGGAATCATCAACGCAATTAGGTTTGTTCATTGAATCGAAATATCTAGGCCTTGCAACATACATTGCCAGGCGGTCAACAATGGAATTCGGGCTTTGGTTTATGTGCATAATATTAAAGCTCTTAAGTTCTAAGATTGCATCTAAAGCAAGGGTTGTATAACACCTAATTAGCTTGTTTGAAGGAGTATGTATATCCTTATGATTAGATTGATAATTAGTTCAGAATCTCGAAAAACAGAAAGATTTTGAATTCTGAGCAAGAAGACATTATTTAACCCCAAGTAACAGAGCTTCAAACTCTGCTATGTTGTGCACACATGCAAAATTTAAATGATAAGAATAAGAACATGATTTTCCAACAGAATTCTATAAAAGAATACTAGCCCCATTGCCCTCTTGTGATGATGCCCCATCGAAGAACATATGCCAAGTTAAATCCGAATTAGGGGTAACATTTGCAATAATTTGGTGGTTGGTTTCCTCTCCACTGAAAATTGAATAAATTCCAAAGTCCTCTTCAATATATTTGATTGATGGTTCGGGAAGATTTTCTATATAAGGAACTATCCTATCTTCTCTATATACGATTATATTCTTGGAACCTCTAGGAATGATGAGATGTGAGCCATCCGTGGAGTAATAACCACTAGTCAACGATTTCCAGTCTCTACCAAGAAGAATGATTGAGTAATTATCAATTAGCATATCAATAACTTGCACATTACAAGTCATATAGATGTCAAGGTGAGAACACAATTCTAATGTAAGATCCTTGATTTCTCCAATGGTGGTTTGTTTTTGTTTGTTGAAGGTCAACATATTTCTAGAAATTTCATTCGAACAAGAAAGGCCTAGTTCTTGCATGATAGTTTTGGACATAACATTTGGATTGGAACCCTTATCTAGCAAACAACAATGAGCTATTTTATCAAAGATTTTTATAGAAACATAAAAGGGTAGATTCCTAGGTTGTTTGGAATTTATTACCACTTCAACTTTTGGATCTTGGGGAAGCTAACTATCATCTTCCAATTTAGTAATGGATATCAATGGAAGAAGCGATTTTTGTTGTTTTTGAATAAAGTTTTTCATATTTGCAATCTGCTCAGGGTTTTGAGCTAAATCAAGAAGTGTTGCATTGGCTTTGATTTTGGAAAAATCTTCTATGATGTTGTATTTTCTAATAGTGTTGCGCAAATTGTCGTTTTGTTTAGCAACTCTGTTATCTTTGATGATAGAAGCACATTGCTTTGAAACAAAATTGTGATTAGAGAGATTGGTTTGAAAAAATTTGTTATAATTTCGAGAACGAGTATTTACAATATTTACATCGTCATCTATCTCATCTAGAGTATTTACAATAGGATTTGGAGGTGGTTGGGTTGGTGTCTTTCCAAAAATTCTTTCTTTGCTTCCCTTCGTAATTTCACAAGTCTCATCATGATAGTCCTCGCAAAATTTGCACTAAGGACTATTTGAAAGGAGAATTCCTAGAGAAGATGAAACAAGAGAAAGCTAAGGGATAGATGTAAGTGAAGATTGAGAAGGTGTAGGTACAACCTTGCACTCAATGAAATCATGTGATTATTCACATCTTGCATTGATTGTAAAACTGCTTTCATTTCAAGGCTCTTTTTAGATTCATTCAAAGAAATACCAATTCTTACATTTTGATTTTCATATTCAAGACAAGTCTGTAAGTTAGTAGTGAAATCATTGACATATTGTAGTAAGCATGTCTTTCGGATTAATCACATCAGTTTTATTTGGTCGACGTTTCGAACCAACTAATGTGATTCATCCTCAGGGCAAAGGTGAAAAAATCCATAGATCCTAATGAATAAATAGAGTTAATGGCTTTCCGATCCCTTGCATATTGTTGAAAGAACTTTGAATTTTCATCACCTGCTTTGAGCTAGATTGCTCTGCTCTTAAGCCTCCAGGTTTCTTATTTTAAGCAAAGAAGCTTTATTCTGTCAGTTTCCAACTGAATCAGTGGCAACTTTTGTTTTGTCGAGTTCAATCTTGTGGGAGTTGATTCTTTGAAGGCTAGTAGAGCCTTTTCAATTCCTTGAAGATCTTCATCTTCTTTTCTTTGTTTTAATCTGGCCCAGGTTATTGTTTTTCCCTTTAGAACTGCTAAATTTTTTGCAAAGAGCTCCCCTGGGGAGGAGGCTTCATTCTAGGAGCAATGGATCCAAGTGGTCGAGACCAAGTTCCTGAAACTCGGCTCCAGCAACCAGGAGGAGTTAAATTTAAAAGGTGAAGAGGGTTTAGAACGATTACCCTTGAGCTCCAGAAATATAGAAGAGTGATCAGAGATCGCACCACTCCCCACCCATTGACGAAAGAGAATTAAACTTGCCATAAGAGGGGCTTTGATCAAGAATCAGTGCAATTTTCTAGCAAGGGCATCTACCCCCAATTTGTGATTCCTCCAAGTTGGCTTGAGTTTAACAGGGTCAATATTTAGAAATTCGTGAGCATCCAACAAGTTTTCAAAAAATGTTGTGAGATGATCACTTTGACCCCTGAAACCCCAGGATTTCGTTGGTCCGAGAGAGAAATTTAAATCTCCACCAATAATGATATTATCTTGATTCATAAAATTAGCCTCCATGATTATGTTCCAGAAGAATTCTCTGTTCTGGTAAGGGCCATAGATGTTGACGATCCTAAATGGTCTGCTGAGCTCCATAGACCAGATATCTGCACCAAGAAAACCTTCTCCTCCCCAAAAGTTGAGGATTTTTGTAGAACAAGTGTTAAACCTCAAGGTGCAGCCACCAGAGCGACCCTTCACATCCAAAAAATAAAAATCCCAGGTTGGGAGAAAACTTAAGAGAAGCTTATTTATCTGGTGACCCTCCCCTAGAGTTTCTTGAAGGACAATAGCATCTAGCTTTTCAGACAGACAGAACCTCTTGAGAGCCAACTTTTTGTCAGGGTTGGCTAGACCCCTACAATTAAAGGAAAGGCAGATCATGGGGAGAGGAGTGAGGGTTGCTCTTTGCTCTAAGAACCCAGTTGATTGGGGATTGGACCTTGGAGGCTGCTTTAGCACTAGCCCTTTTAATAGCCTTAGAAATTTTTGATTGACAGCCTCTTGGAGGCTTGAGAGTAATTGAAGGAGGGGGGTCAAGTTCCAAGCCTAAGACTGAAGAGGGAGCAGCAGGAAGGGATCTGAGGAAATATCGGTGAGGCCCACTTGATAGTGTGCGATCATCGAGCGGGCAGGTGGTCCTATCCACAGAGGGTTGGGGAATGGGGGAGGACAATGAGGGAGGCACATCGGGGATAGGACAATTCAATGAACATAACTTATTAACTTCAGCTTGAGAGACGACACAATTCAAAGAAGATGATAAATTTACTAAACCTTCAATAGAATGAGAAAAAAGAGGAAGAGTGGAGAAGGGAGTACCTGTGAAACCCCTGTCTCGTGATCTAGATTTTTCAGGGGGTCGGTTTGATGCCCTTGCGAAATGGTGAGCTACGGCCTGTTGTGGAGTCAGACTAGAGGGCCGAGTGCTTTCTTGGAGGTCCAATTGAGAATCGAAATCTGGATCCAGAGTTTGAGTGGAGGCTGAGACCAACACATTGGCCGGGATCTGATTCTGCCCTGAAATTCTTGGACAGTCTTTGTATAAATGCCCCACTTTGTGACATTTGCGGCAACAGAAGGGAATTCCTTCATAATCTAGAATTTGCCTTTAAGTGATGTCGCCGATCTAAAGCAGGTAACTCTCTACCAGACCTTCTTTGGTATCTAGATGCACTAGAATACGTGCCAATGCTAGGCATCCTATGTCTTGGTAGGTTCTATCATGATCTAGATAGACACCCAAATTATCTCCTATTACCTTGAAGATTTCTTCCCCCCCAAAATTGTAACGGGAGAGCAGGCGATAGGACCCAGATTGGCTCCGCTCCATGATTTTCCTTTTCTAGGTCAAACATTGGCGACCATCGCTTCAATAGCATTGGTGTCATCTCAATGTGCCAGTACCACGTGAGGACCTAGTCTACCTGGTTCAGATGAGCGAAAATAAGAGCAAACTAACCTGGAAAGCGAGAGGATACCTGGGCTTATGAGGAGATTCCCCCAAATTTCCGTTGTCCACTTTCGAAGGCGTATCGGGGAGTAATTTTGGCCTCTCACACATCCAACTAACACCGTGTTCTCCATGAGCACCGCTTGAGCCATAGAGATTCCTTCTCCGAAGATTAACTGCCTGTCCCTTTCTCTGATTTTTGAATTCCTTGATTTTTTTGGATGTTTTAGCTGCGCTTTAGCTGCTTGCTCTCCTTCCTCAAGGCCAATGTCTTCTGAATCAGAATGATTTCCTTCCGAAGTGTGGTCCAGTCCCGGAATGCCAATGAAGCAGCCTGAAGGAGGGGCTAAGCTGACTAGTTGGAATGCTGTATAGAAGGGGGCAGTCCCGAGGATTCCTACTTGTTCAGGCAGCAATCCTTGTGCTGTTTGACCCAAGTTACTCGGTCCTTCTCCTGAAACACTTGCACCACCTTGGGTAATTGTTATTGCTTGGAAGGCCTGCGATCATATGTTCAAGTTTGACGGGGAAGGAATGGGTAGGAAGGGTAACTCTGGGCCTTCTTCCGAGATGAATATTCCTTCCGTAACTGTCGGGGGCGGAGTTGATTCTAGGGTCTGCGGAGAGACCGCCATATCTTCCATTTGAGTTATAATTGCCTCAACCCCTGTGATCGGTAAACTAGTTATCACCGGTGTAGTCAATGTTGGAGCCGGTCGAGAGAAATTGACCCAAATATCCTTAGCAGCAAGGGAGTCAGAAGTGTAGTCAAGTAGTTGTTCATCCATCTGGGAGCCAGCTGCCCAAGAAAATAGTGCACCATTTCGCCGCGTCTTCTTATTGGGGTTACACTTGCCCAAGACCGCCGTTCTTGTCAAAACACCCTTGTGCTCTGCTTCAAACCCTCTTGCAAAAAACGGATTTTGTTTCGACACAAAAATGACAAGGGTTTATTTTAATGCTCCTGCCACACTGACCCACAGTCTCGTAAGCTTTCAGCAGAAAGCGCGTGACCTCAAAAGTCCACCCTTGGTTGTAATGTGGAAACTTTAGTTAGAGTATGAAGACAGGGGGTAAACCAAAAAATAGTGGTTTGTAAACTACCCCCTTCAAGTGTAACCAATGTCACTCAAGCCACAAACTGTGGAAAGAAAAAAACCCTGCAGAGCGAGTACTCTTAACTGTGAGCACCCCAGACAAAGTGTTATCAGTAAATCAAATATATATTACTTATTATAATAACCAAATAAAAAATTATTTATTAATAATATTAAAATATGAATAGAGTCAAATCAAAAAATATAATAATACAACTAATTAATCAATAAATATAATAATAAAAATATAATTATTTATTAATAATATTAAATTTATATTATATATAATATAAATATATATAATAACAAACAAGAAATTTTTATTATAATTAACACTTATATTTATAAAATGAAGACTCAAATAAAAAAAAATAAAAAATACCAATTAATCTATTTCTATATCATAAAATAATAACCAATAAATTTTACAAATAAAAAAAAATAAAAATATAATATTTACCAATAGTTTATACATATATGAAATTATTCATTATCTAAAAAAGAAGAAGGAATAATCAAGATAAAAGAGATGGAATCCAATTCCTACTCAACTTCCACCCATATTCCCTATTGAGATTGTTAGCATGTTTCTAAATCTCAATAGCTTCTCTTAGCTTCCTATGGTGGAAATGATCAACCCTGGCAATGACTTTTGCATCCTTAATGCAAACATGGTGTTTATATTTCTCTGCATGCTCTGCAATAGCTGATGAGCAATATTGGTTGTGCCTGATGTCTGCAACATGCTCTTGGATTCTCTGTTTAATAGAGCAGCCAGTCTCCCCAATGTAGGGAACCCCACATGAACATGGGATCGAATAGACACCTTTCATGTCCTTGGGGTCGGTAGGGTCTTTAACGGATCTAAGAGAATTCATAATGGTATTAAGGGGCTTGAAAGTAGAAGAGACATTATTCTTCTTCAAAATATGGGCAATCTTATTAGTGGTCCGTTGGATAAACGGGAGTTGCACCTTAGAGATTGGGCCATCACTCGAAGGCTTAACCCTCAACCCTTAACATGCTCTTTGGAAGGCCTTGAGACCTGTTGTTTGGTCAATCCAGTCTCCTAAATTTCTCTACATAAATTATCAATCCGGGTATCGTAAACTGATGAAGTGTAATGCACTGTGTGTGTTAGCTAACTCTTCTTACTTCGTTGTTTTTATGTTTTATGTTGTTTTGGGGATTTTTGGTCTTTTAATTCCTAATGATTTACAATGTAAATTATCAAAACTAAATCTAACTTTCTTAAAGACTGCTCAAAATCTAAAAATGAAAACAGAGCTAAGAAAAATATGGAAGCAAAGCTAAGAAAGAAATGAAAACAAAGTTTTTATTCTTATTTTACCATTATTTCCAAATCATGAATTAAAACTGAAAGTGAAATTTGCAATTGATGTCTAAGTAATTACATAAATAAAACTAAATGAAATACTTGGTTACTCTGCCTCTCAATTTTGGGAGAAAGTCTCATTGGGATGACATTTAAGTAATTATGTACTTCATTAATCTAAGAGAAAGCAAATACAAAGATGCAGAAATAACTCATTGCATAGATGAAATGTTCAACCACTTAGTTAAGGATGGATTATCAACTTAAAGGGTTTTCCATAAACATTCATTAACACCATGAGTTATTATTTTAAACTAAAAATGAAATGGACCATCAAACCTCCTCTTCTGATCTATGCCATAGGTTCATCTGGACCTCCTCTGAAAGATGCAACTTTTGGTGGTGGAATCAAGTTGATCCGACAGACGGTTTGTGAGATATCGACTGCCCTAGTTTGAACAAAGCTGCTGAAACTGAAGCTGGAACTGCAGAAGTGAAGTTTGACCTACGTGAACCAGAAGATTTCTTCATATGAACTGCGTTGTAGGTTCATCTGAACCTTCTCTGAAAGCCGCAACTTTTGGTGGTGAAATCAATCAATCCGACAGACAGTTTGCAAGATGTCAACTGCCCTAGTTTGAAGGAAGTTGTTGAAACTGAAGCTGCAACTGCAGAAGTGAAGTTTGACCTACGTGGACCAGAAGATCTCCTCATTTGAACTACGTTGTAGGTTCATCTGAACCTCCTCTGGAAGCTGCAACTTTTGGTGGTGGAATCAAGCTGATCCGACGGTCGGTTTGTGAGATATCGTCTGCCCTAGTTTGATGATGAAGCCACTAACGCCGATGTTGTTGATCTAGGGTTTGCTACTACTGATATAAATCAGATTTATTGTACTATTTCTCTCTGCTGAACTATTGAAGATAAAAGAAGATTTGATCAAAGGGTTTCCCCACACAATGTGGGGTTTGTCCCTGGCTAGCCGCCACATTTTGTGTCTCTTGTATTGGCTTGTTTTCTGTCGACCGTTTAATGTTTTATTTGCACTTTACTTTATGTACATGTGATTGCTAATCTGTGGAATATAATAAGAAAAAGAAGTAAACTGTTATAAGTATAGAACATACCATATCTTAACAAATTTGGACCTCTTAAAATGGGTGCTTAAGAATTTTTTTTTTTTTTTTTAAAGGTTTCAAATGCCAACTGACAATTAGAATTCCAATTGAATTCACAATATTTGGTAAGCAATTTGAAGACTGAGGATGCTATTTTAGTGAAATTTTCTATAAACCTTCTATAGTATCCTATAAATCCTAGAAAACTTCTAACATCCTTTTGGTAATTTGGAATTGATAATTTAGAGATGACTTCAACTTTAGATTTGTCAACTTTAATCCCATCCCCTAAAATGTGATGTCTTAAAACAATACCTTCTGTAAACATCATAAAACATTTTTCATGGTTTAGTGAAAAGTTTGCTAATTTACATCTTTTAAGAACTTTTTCCAAATTCCCCAAAGCTTCTTCAAATGTATTCCCATAGACTGTAAAATCATCCATATATACCTCTACACGATCATGTATTAGATCAGAAAAAATTCCTAGTAGTGCTCTTTGGAATGTTGTAGGTGCATTACATAACCCAAAATGAAGTACTCGGTAGGCATAAGTTCCCCGTGGACAAGTAAAGGTGGTTTTATTCTGATCTTCAGGTGCTACTTGAATTTGATTATAACCACTAAAACATCCAAGAATGAGAAATAATTATTACCTGCTAATGTATCTAATACTTGATCTATAAAGGGCAAAGGAAAATGATCTTTAAGGGTTGCTTTATTCAGTGCTTGATAATCAATGCACACCCTCCATTTACCATTCTTTTTAGGCACAATTACCAAAAGAGACACCCATTGGCTATCTGAAATTGGGTAAATGAAGTTTACATTCAGTAATTTTTGGAGCTCTTCTTTCACAATCTCTCCAAGATTTGAATTCATCCTTCTCTGAGGTTGTCTGATAGGTCTACAATTTTCCTCAATGTAGATGTTATGGATACAAGTCTTAGGATTAACGCCTTTCATGTCGGTGTATTCCCATGCAAATGTAGCAAAATGTTTTTATAATGTTTTGATTAACTCTTCTTGTTGTAGTTTCTTCAAGTTTTTATTTATGTTCAATTTCCTACCTGGAAAAATTTCAATTGTAGAGCTACCAAATTTTTCCATAGAATAGAGAGACATCTATCTAGATGACAAATATTCAACATTAGGTTTTTCTTGAAATTGCTCATGGTCATATTCTGAAGATGATTCTAAATTTTCCAATGTATTTAAAATTTGACTATCTTCACTAATATCTGAAATAGTAAAGAGAGGCTGGATATCATCTTCATCATCAATCCATTCTTTGTCATCTATTTCTGTGATTGCTTTTGCTGGAGGATATAGAGTAAATTTTTTGTTGAATTACCATCAGAAATATACATGTCACCAGATCTACAGCTAATAAAAGCATCAGCTGTGGCCAGCGAAGGTCTTCCTAGTATGAGTGGATGTCCTCCTAGATTATTCTTGGGAGTTAAGATCATGAAATCAACAGGATATTCCCAAGAATCTAAGGATACTAAAATATCTTTTAACACTCCATTTGGTTTGATTACTAATCTATCTACTAGTTGCAGTAAGGTAGGTGTGTAAAGAAGATTAGGAAGCTTGAGCTGCTCCATAGTTCATTTGCTCATGATGTTTATTGTTGCCCCTAAGTCAATCAATTTATTTGGAATTTCAACTCCATTGATATGTATTTTCATAATTGGATTTCTTGGATCAACATATTTTTGTATGGCAATTTTTCCCCATCATTATGTTTGCTATTTTTCCTACTAGGTGAATTCTTTTTGTTTCCTTTGTTTTTCTTCCTGGTTTCTTTATGCTCAACTCCTTTATTGTTTTGGCTAGAATTGGAATTTCTTTAATGGCTTGTAGCAAAGGTATTTTGATACAGACATTCTTCAATTCATCTAGAAAATCATAATTGGGCAACATAATCTGCTTTTCTACTCCTCTATCAATTTGTAATCTTTCAGAAAAAGGAGGTGTAGAAGTAGATGTTGGTTGCTCAATAATAGGAGTTGTGTTCACTGATTCTTTTTGTTTTTCTTTTTCAATGTTTCAGTTTTGGAGAGATGTTCCCTTAAAACTTTTATTGACCTTTAAAGAATCTTCCTTAGAATTACCTTGTTCTTGAATAACTACAGAAGGTCTTTCCTTTTCTAATATCCTACTAGATCTTGGTTGAACATCATTAAGATCTAGAGGAGTGATCATATAAGTTTGAAATTGTTGTCCTTTTACCATGTAAGCATTTTGAGGATTTTTATTGTTAGGGTTTGGTAATGGTTGGGCAAGTAGATGATTTGGTTTCTGCTGAAATGGCAGTAAAAGTTGAGGACTTTGGTTTTGTTGTGGATTTTCTTGTGGAAACGGTAATGAAAGTTGAGGGTTCTGATTTTGAAGTTGTGGTTGTTAATTTTGTCGAATGTGTGGGGGAGGATAATTCTGATATGAGGGAGGATATTGGTAATATTGAGAAAATCTCCCATAAGGATTTTGTACTCCTTGTGCCCACGGTTGAGATTGAGATTGAGGTTGAGGCCAAGGTTGCTGCCAAGAATTCCAATTTGGTGGGGGTTAAAGATACATTTGATTGTTAAATCCCTGATTTTGTGGCCCCTACCAAGGTCTTCTAGCAACAAACAAAGAGGTTCTGCAGAATTTGGGACTGTTTTCTCTTAAAAGACAGCCTTAAGACTTGGAATTGAAGGACAACCTGTGGTCTCATGGCTTTCTGAGCAAATCATACAAGTTTCTACAACTTTTGCATCCAAAGGACATTCTCTTAAAGCATTTTTTATTTTTATTTTTTTTATTTTTTATTTTTATTTTTTTATGCATTTTGGACAAAAAATGGCTAAAGCATCAGCCTCGGTTTTCTGCTTGTTTTGTAATTTAAGGGTGTATATTTACTCACTAAGACTCCTTAGAATGCCAGTGTTAAATTCATCAAACATATTACCAATTTCTGCCCTACTTACAAATCCAGTTGCAGATTTGTTTACTCTAACAAGAGAAGGATCTCTTGGACCTTTCTCAGTGTTAGATTTCCCTCTTGAGAGATGAACACATAATTCTCCTATGTCACTTAATGGAAGTTGAGAGATATCTCCCTTCCCCATCATGTTAAGGATATCTATCCATTCATCCCTAGTGGCTTTCAATAAAAGAGCTTTTAAAGTATCTTCATTTAAATTTTCCATCTTTGCTCTCTTCAAATTATAGTTGGATCTCTCAATCAAATCCTCTAAGTTTTCATCCTCTCTTTGCATCATTTTGAACACTTCATTTTTGTGATTGATAGGCATGCAATAATCCAAATACATATCCAAAAACATTTTTTTTTATGTCATTCCATGTTCTAATGGACTGAGTGACTAACTCCATGAACCACTTCAAAGTAGCTCCTTTCAGTGTTGAAGGGAACAACTTAAGTTTTTGAGAGTCTTCTAGATAGTCATAGGTTCTGCACAAGACTTCAAACTCAAATAAAAATGTTTCAGAATCGTCACTTTTTAACCCATGGAAGTTTGGGAGGACAGAAGGTGAGATATTTTTCCTTGTAGCATTTGTTTCTTCATCCACTATGGGGAATCCAAAAGAATTATCTATTTCCCTATTTCCTCTGCCTTCTCCATTATTTCTTCTACCTCTTCTTCTACCCACTCCTCCAAACAATGTGAATTCTCCATCTTCTCCTTTTTCTGCCATTATAGTTTCTTTAGGGTCAGTATAGGGTTCAACCTGCAAGGTTACTTTATCCTTCTCTGGTTCTTCTATCAATGGGATATGGGAGAGAGGTTCTACTTCTTCTTCCTCACCAAGTATTCCTAATTCTTCAATTAAAATGTGCTCCCCTGTGGAGGTGAAAAAGTCTACTCCTGTTGTTGGAGATTCAAGATTTTTCTTCCCTAGGATTGACTTGGTAGATGAAGTAGGAAATTATTTTGATTGGATTTGTTCTCCTGGAAATTCAGGAGTTCTATGGCTGGTGTTATCACCTAGAACTGCAGTGATATGTACATAATGTTGTCCATAAAATTTTTTGTTGTCCAAAAATAGGTGTCTAATGGTTATTGCCCTATGTTTGTTACTTAGGGATCGTGTTTTATAAAGGTATTCATATGAATCATTTTTAAAAGCCGTTAGTCATCCTCCATCATGATTGTATAAGATATGTCTTGTCTTATACACGTCACTAGTCCTTTTCGCATTTCTGCAGCGCAATCTTATTGGCTGATTTTGCAGCGCAATGATGTTTTAGTTCTTTCACAGCGTGTCAGTAACCAACCATTTCGTAGCGCATATTGTTAACTTATAACTGTCTGCGCTACGAAATCGCGGATTCGGGGATTTAAGCAACACTGATTCTTAGAATGTCATGTCTGGGGGATGAGTCAGTATGTCTGTCCGTTTATTGTCAGAATGGCGTCATTTTCAAGCAAGTATAAGTCATCATTTCACCAATAGGTTCATAACCGCGCACATAAAATCATTCAAATGGTCTGTAATGCTGGTAGTGTCATGATTTTTGTTAATGTTGCATGAATTGGTCAATTTGCATGATAAGATTGTTAAGTTGCGGAAGAGCCCGAGTTCATTCTTTAAAGAACCTGATTGCAAGCGAGCCTGCGTTCCAAAGTTTGAATTTTCTTTTGGAGTTGAAGCTGGTAGTGTTTCTCTGCGCAAAGGATTTCAAAACGAAATGGAGAAGAAGGGGCATCGGTCTGGAAGATGTCAAAGAACAAAACCTGTGGGATTGGATCTCGCATTGAGAGATGAAGGTGTGAGACAAGCCTTTCAGGATGTTGGTTGCTGGTCTTTTTGTGAAAAGCTACAAGGGGGGCATGCTGAGGTAACAAAAGCATTTGCCTTAAATTTTACTGGTTTAAGTTCTAAAGTAGCTATACTAGAATTCCCAGTATCTTCAGAGGTTATTGCTAGGGTGACTGAAATTCCGAGAGGAGGGCAGGAGTGGTTTAAAAATTTCAAATTTGATATGAACCCCTGCAAGGAGTTCCTGAAGGAGCCTTATGTAAATGAAGATCTCACAAAGGCCGTGCCAAGACATTATGTAAAAGAACACTATGCACTTCTCCTAACATGTATTCAGAAATATTTAACATGTGAAGGGAGATATAACAAGGTTTACTCCTATCATTTTAAGCTGCTGCTACACTTTACAGGAAAAGCATTAATAGATATCCCATTCTACTTGTTTCGTAGCCTCAGCAAGATGTGTGACAAGATTCACTTGAGGAAAGATGACTGTGAGACATCACTATTTCACCATGGTTTAGTAAAATTGTTAGTGCTGGATAACTTGCATAAGATTGGTCGGGATTGGGACTCTTTTATTTTTATGGCTCGTTTTCAGAGTAAGACAGGCCTCACCCCATTGCCTGTTAGAGAAAGAGAAAGGCCAACTGAGGAACCTACTCTTGCTGAACTAAGAAAGGAGATAAAAGGCAAGAAGAAAACCAAGACCCAATTGAAGGAGTCAATGAAGCCTTTAGTTATCAAAGAGACACCTCAATTATCAGAAAAAGAAAAGATCAAGCATAAGAAAAATGCACCAGGGTCAAGTGGAGTTGAACAGATATCAAGAGTAAAAACCAGAGGTCAGTTAAGCAAAGAGAAGGGCAAATCAATAGTTGTGGAAGAAAGTCCAATATCAAAAGCTAGTTTAAATGATTTGCTTGAGGCTATTGATTTTGAGCAAGCTAAATCAGTGCATAGTGAGTCAAGGCATATTGACCTTACTCAATCATCACCAGAGAGCACTAAGAAATCAAAGGCCTCGAAGAGGTTAAGGTTTGAAGAACCTGGTAAAGAATTTGTGTTCAAACCACGGAGGCCAGTCACAAGGAAGCAGATCAAAGAAGCTGAGCAAGTGCACAGAGAAGAGGTAGCTGTAAAGGTGCTTAAAACAGAAGTAAATGAACAACTGCCTAAAACAGAGGAGGCAGAGAAAATGAAGAAAAAGCCCTTTACAAGAAGACAAGCAAGAGAAATGGAAGAACAGCAGCCCAAAACAGAAGAAGCAAAAGAAATCAGGAATAAAGGTTTGAATAAAAAAATCCCCATTCCTCAAAAAGCAAAGGCTAAATCTTCAAAGGACCAGTGGGAGGCAACCGAAAAGGAAATGGTTAAAATGGAGAGGGCTGTAGCTGAAATCGCAGCCATGGAAAAGGAGGTTGCAAAACTAAAAGCACAGCTAAACAAATTAGCTGCCAAATGAAATTGCAGATTTTAAAGTCAGGTGCTGCTCCAAAGTTTTGCTTTATTTTACTTAAATTCATTGTTTTTAAGGCATGTAAGCACGGCATATAAAATCAAGGTAAATTAGGGGTTTTGAAACCAGTGGCAAAACTGTTACAGTCACAGAGAATATTGATAAATTCATTAAAGACTGTGTTTTTGAAGAAACAGCAGTTTCGTAGCGCGCTACGAAACTGCTGTAGGTGCCGTTTTTTGAAGAAAACAAACAGTTTTGTGATGAGGTCAGCAGATTTTGAAGAAAAGGCCTAATGAACATCAAGGAGACCACATAAGGCTATCAGGGCCATTCAAATAACAACAAGTGTCCATCCTTCATAAAGGTAAAATATTTTGTCTTAAGCCATAGCTTTAATAAAGGTACTTTATTACCGGTGGTTAGGGTTTGGCTGAAGATGCATACGAGGATGTGGGCTTGTACACTTGTTCAATCAACAAGGCTTCGAGCATATCTGGAAAGATGGTGATGCTCATCGATTTTGAAGTATTAAAGAGCTGGGAACACAATGCTTAATTTTCGAAGGATAGTGGGAAACAAGGACCGAGAAAACAGGGGTTTATTATTATGATCAATGAATCATCAGCACATTTAGCATCCAAGGCTAATCTGGTTTCTTGCATCCTTATCTCAGCTATCACGGTCTGAACTAAAGGAGACAGCTGTTGAAGATCTAGAAAGGAATCATGATACGAGGAGAATAAAATTTGAGTTTAAGTTTGATTAGGACTCTTTTGTAATTACTGTTCAATGCTTAGTAGATTTAATGAGTCTGTTAAGATAGATAAGGGTAGTTAATACCAGTCATCGAGCTCCCCTCATGCTGGAGGAGGAAGCTCAAAGTAGTTAAGAATGTTTTCCTATATATAGAGGAAACTCTGA
>APFE030212885.1:70724-117329 GCA_000404065.3 Pinus taeda | reverse complement strand
GCGACAAGCTCCCAGTTCAAACAATATTGCCAGAACTTGATGAGGAAGGAAAAATTATATTGGAACCAGAAGGAATCATAGAAACAAGAACTCGACAGCTACGAAATCGATCAATTTCAGAGTATCTTATCAAGTGGAAGAACTTATCCACTGAAGATTCCACATGGGAGGATGATAATTTTATGCGAAAGTATCCAGAACTACTCAAGCGTTGAGGACAACACTTTTTTGAAGGCGAGGGGCATGTTGGGTCCCTATAATACTAGTGATTACCCCATTACTATTGTAGTTATACCCCTTATTAATATTGTTGTGCCCCTATTGCCCCCATATTATTATTACTGTGCCCCATAGAATCCCTTTATTATTATTTTTGTGGATTTATATTATTATTGTTAGGTCGGCTGGTTTATATTGTGACTCCTTAGACTCCTATATATAGAAAGGAGGTTTTGTCATTTGAGTCGTCCAAGAATTGTTCATTTATGTAATGTAAAGGAGGTTGCCCCCTCGAAGAGGCTCAATTCTAAGGCGTTGATCTATCTTTTCTATCTTTTTTGAGCTAGTTTCATAACAATAGATCTTTCTCAGCTTTTGTTGGATAGGCTTTTCAACGTTTATCATTGCGATAGTATGCTGAATGATAGAAGTGTCGTAAGTCTTAAGTTCATCATAGTTCCAGGCAAAGACACTTTTATATTTTTTTAGGAGACGAACATACGCTAATCTTTCTTCAGGAGCTAGGTCAAGACCTAGATTGATATTTTGTAGCTTGGTATGAGTTCCTAGATTTACCAATTCATAGTTCAGAGTCGAAAATTGAAGTTTTGAATTGGTAGATCTTTTGAATCGGTATTTCAAATCATATAGGTCTTCCAATTTGACTACTGATTTTGGCATAGCATTATTAGTGCTATCTTGTTGCAATTGTTTGTCATGTAGGTCCTCATCAATTATCTGATTAGTGTAAGATCCTTCTGATGTGAGGAAGCTTACAATATTAGGATCATCATTGAAAATTCTCCAATTGGTAATGTTATCAAGGATCGAGGGTCTAAAGATTAATTTGATTGAAAATCTATCTGGGCTATACTCTTCTGAGGGAATGAGCTTGGAAGCTACGTTTGCCAAGAGGTCAGCACTAGCATTATGGAGTCTGGGAATTGAAGAAATATTGAATGCTATAAAATTTTCTGTCAGATCTTGTACTAAAGATTGATAATGCTTTAAATAACTTGGTAGACAATGTATAGTATTTTGTACATGTATGATTACAATCTCAGAATCTTCGAAGACTTGTAGATACTTGATATCTAATCTGATTTCTTTTTATAATCCTTGGACTAAAGCCTCGTACTCTGCAGCATTATTGGTGCAATCGAACTCAAGTCAACAAGTTGGCATAGTTTTGTTTCCCTCTAGACTAATTAATATGCATCCTGCTCCTGCTCCCTCGTTAGACTTAGAACCGTAAAAAAGTAACTTCCAAAATAAAGATTTCTTTACAAGACTATCTATAAAATCAATGCATTTAGAATTATCTATTTGAGAAAAAAATTCTACTTGAGATAAAACAAAATGTTCTAAGGCGAAATATGAGCATTAAAATTTCCTAAGAAAGAGTCAATAGAATAGTTGCCAATTATATTGTTGTTTTATGCTACAGGTTCATTTTCTCCTTCTAATTCTGTTACTATGTATTTTTGATGTCTTTCTTGCTCAACCTTTATCTGATTTGGTTTACCATTGTAAGGTAGCCACATATGCGACCAATTGGTTGCAAAGTATCCATGAAGTTTTTCAGACTAATCTCTGCTAAGAATTAAGCCTTAAAATTCTGGAATATCTGCAACTAAAATATCGATAACTTTACATACATTTAGATTAGATGACAGCCTTATGGTAACCTAATTTAGTTCGCCGACCACTTCAACCTGTGACTGGTCTAGCTGAACTATGCGTACTGCAGATTTTTGAGGTTGAACGTTCAACTTTGCACATATTGATTTAGGTAAGATATTAGATGAAGCTCCTGAATACACTAAAAAATTATGCAAATTTTTGTTGAAAACTTCATAAGTAAGAAGAAATCGGGGAGTATGAGATCTTGACCTTCCTCCAATTAGAGCAATATCATTTGGATCAAATTTATTAGTCAGACAAGTTGGAGGTCTTCCCATCTCGTGAGAAGCTTAGGAGATTACTGCGGTGGGCAAAGGTGCAACCGGTATTGTGTGTAACTCTTTCAAAAGTAGCCTTTGTTGATGTTTTAACTTGTTCAATTCATAAAAAGTAATGTTAGCCCTAGTCTTCTTAATGTCTTCTATGATATTATAATCTATGTCATTAGAAACAATGAATGTTTTTGGAGGAGTTGGTGAATCTGTTTGGACTGGGCTTGTTTGAGTCACTTTAGGTGACGTTTTATTTCCCGTGACTTTATCTTTAATCATTGATCTTGCACTCTTTGGCTTAAGAGTAGGTTGAGGAGGATCGAGTTGATTTCTACTTCTAGTACTGACTAGTGATGCCTCTTGATCCTCTTCATCTGGGAGGATGAAATCCCACATTCCCTGTACTTCTACAACTTCTTCTTCATCAATAGGCTCCTCATTAGAATTTTCCTCTTCTTCTTCTTCTGATTCAGCATTTGTGATAGCATTGGGAGGCTTTGAATCAGTTGAAGGATTTCTTCTATAAGGCTTGTAAGGCTTTTTTGAAGAAGTCTTTGCTACTTGTTTTTTAATGTCAACCATTTTGTTAGAAATGGTTTTCAAAACTTTCTGCAATCCTTCTAAATCAAATGGGTCTTTCAATTGTTTTTTCTTTGGATCTTCTTTAAAATTAACCTTCTTAGATTTTCATTCTTCCACGACGTTTTTCTTTTCTAAGGCTATGATACGTTTCTCTATCGCTATTGCTTCCTTCATATTGTCAGTTAAAGTTGTTTTGTTAGCCCTATCAATGAAGATTGTTATGTTTGATGGGAAAGCAGAGATGTACCATTCACTTCAAACTTCTTCACTAGACTTGGAAGTGGTAGAAATTTTGTTCAACAGTCTATTGAAACGTGAATTAAAATCTTTGATATGTTCCTTTGACTCAGCCCTAAGGTTAGACAGGTCATTAATCAGTGTTGCAGTATACCTGTCATCATCGGACTTAGTCAAGAATTGTTCTTGGAAAATATCCCAACTAGTGATAGATCCAGATGGTAATGAGAAATACCATGATCTGGCTACTCCTTACAAAGTGTAAGGAAAGAGCTGGACAACAACGTCTTCATTAGTAACCCTATTGAGATTTATAGATAACATAAAGTTATTTATATGTTCTTCTGCTAGCATGCCTGTTTCAGGATTGAACTTAGGCAGCGATTTTTCAGGATGGGCTGGTATTTGACTCAAGGGCATAGGCATTAAGACTGCCCCTATATTATTCCATGGAGTTTGGGCCATCGTTGAACTACTAACAGAGGAAATCGCAAAAGATGATCCCTGCAGTTGGGAAGATGAGGATATTACATTTCCAGATGATTGAGAAGGACATGTGGAAGTTCCAGTGGTCTGGTGGACAATAATTTGAAGTGGAGGGGTGGATGGTTGACTTTACAGTGGAGAGGTTGAGATGGATGATGATGATGAAAGAGTCTCGCTATCAGACCCATTAGGTGATTTCCTTGCTCTCTTCCTTGTAGGTAGAGGTAACTCAGTTGGTTCAATACCAAACTTTTCACTCTTCAATCTGGTAAAAGGATGAGAAGGGTTATACATGAAGTCACACTACCTTGATATTTTTTAGATCTTTTGGGTGATATAGAAAATCGCTGAAGTTTATGGATCAAACATTCAACTTCAAGAGGTTCAATAGTAGATTTCTCTGAAATATTCAGGTTTGTGGCAGTGGTTGTTGCTTTTTCGACTTATTGGTCAAGATTTAAAGATTCTAAATGCGATGGAGAAGTCGGGGGAGATGGCGAGGGCGATTTACTCTCAGAATGGCATTTATATTTATATTTACTTGCTATTCACAGTTTGGGGCCCTCCTTCTAGTGCTAAATATGTTGAAGCCCCGAAAATCGGGTCTACAACAAGGGGGATACCCACCCGGTCCGGACCTTAGTTAGCAGCTCCTTTTCCGTTTGGTGTAGTGGGTCCGACTGGGGATATGGGACTAGTTTCCCAATTTATGTGTGTGTGTGTTGAGAATTGATATTTCCTTCCTAATAATCTCTAAGTACAATTCTTTTATTCTAAATCTAGTGCAATTATATTCTAATGAACAGAAATATCTAATTCTAAAACTATCCCGGGATTTAATGTTTCAGTTATGCAATCTAAAATAATTTCTTATGGAAATTAGTAATAAAGATCGTTCAATTCCTATGAGAAAAGAAATCAATAAAGATAAACCATTTCATATAAAAAGTTAGACGAAATAGTTGTGAAAATCATATCGCATAATAAGTCACTCATATATTAAGCATAAATAAATAGCTATCATCATACAGAAGTTCCCAATAATAACTCAAGAATTCAAGCATTGATATATAAATAACTAAACATGAATATCACCTTAACACATAAGCAGAAATCGTTAAGAGATAAAAATACCATTTATAACTAGTTCTACTCATGAGCTTCAGCAATAATGATTTATTTCTTTTTAATCCAATATCTACTAAGAGTATAAAAGTGCAACATTAGTAGTAGATATTAAACATAGATATCAATAAATCATGTTCCATTCATTCATCAAAACCTCCTCGGAGGGTTCAAAAGTGCATGTTCTGAGGGCAAGTTTTTGACAAATTTCAGGACCCTACTTTAAATGCATGAGAAGGGTTTAAATACTACTGGCTAAATATAAAAATAATTTATTACAAAAATGTAGGATGCGGTTTAAATGACCGTCCTCATTTTAGGCAAAAATAAAGCAAAATTAAAACTAAAACTGAATCTAAAACTAAAACTAGCAACTAACTATCTATTTATCTATTCCTTGTAGTTGCAAGCATATAGCATTTGCTTGAGGAGAGTTGGTTGGCCGACCTTCAATTTTAGCTGTCCTGCGAAAACAGAATCGGCAAGTGCTAGCACCATCTTCTCGACAGAATTAATGATACATTTGAGAGTCATGCACTAGCTATGTGGTTTTACCAAGTACATCCAGTAAGAATCCCAACTCAACTTGGTTAACCTTTTGATGGACTCTGCTCTTTCTTGAGCCATCTTTCTCCAGCTTGTCTATAGATGTTATACATTTGGTAGAAACTTACATACCACTTGAGGATATCCCTGATAAATACCACTGGATTTTATAGTTCAGGTTTTTCCTTTCACCTTTATCACTTTTTCCTACAATTTTCAGGCTTACAGGCGACTGAGCGATTAGAGGCTTTCCTTCTCAAGGGGTTTTGCCTTTTAAACTACTTCCGTTCCTCAATCCGAGCTTCCCTAGTATTATTTTTCGCCTCTTGTGCGCTTTTTTTTAGAGGATATAAACCTTAAATTTTGTGGAAATAACGACTTCGTGAGTTCTTGGTCCTGAGTTTTAAATTTTCTACCCGTTATGTCAGGACTATCTAGTACCCATTTGACCATGTTCGTGTATGGAAGAATCTTGGGCCTCCCCACTATCCGGTGAAAGAACGAACATGGTATTTTTGTAATCAATGACTCAGATGACCCGCGTGAATCTAGAGTTGTTGTAACCTCCATTACTCTGGGATTTTCTTCCTTGAGTAGGTTGTGCATGCTTTCTCAAGTAGTAACACCAGTATCTCTATTGCATGTGGTGTCTGTGTACAAGGGTGTCATTTCTTTATCTTCAGAACTGGGAGCTTTACCCTTCTTTCCCATAATATTTTGAACACTGCTATGTATACTTCTCTACTCTTCACTCTTGTAGTTTACAAATGAGGTAAGAGTAATGATAAGAAAAAGGTGATGGGAAAGCTTTAAATGCCGAAAATATATAATGATTATGAACTAATTCATTAATTAATATTAACGCGTATAACTGGGCATTGATTTATGGGAAAAACATTTTCGAACAACGAGCCTTGTATATCTGCGATAAGGCGATTTTACGATTTGGTTCGCAATATCACAGATTGCAATATTGCTAATCCGTTGCGTGTGGCAATCATCCATTACCATGGGTTTTCTGCGAAATGTGATTTGCGAGATGCGTCACCGCATTTCAGCGATTTGAGGCATTTCTCCTTAAGTGATATTTGAGGCATGCGATGCGATGGGTGTTTTTAGTGTGTGATTTCGCATCGCAATTTCATAATCTTAGGATTCCGCTTGTAAGATGGCATCCATTACCTTTCTGTGATGCGACACTCTTTATCAAAAGAATGGTTTTGTTCGAACTTATCATAAAACTTAACTCCTTTTTTATTTTTCGGGTATTCTCCTAAGTTTATGATAGTAAGATTTATTCAAAAAGGAAATACAAGCACTAGTTTATTTTAAAAATTTTTATGGATGAGGGTCCCCACTTATTTAGTATTAGCAATAAAACTAAATAAGAAGGGGGGTTGTTGCTGGCCACAACAGGAACCAATGATGACTTTGATTCCTAGATGGTTTATTATATAGATTTTCTTCCCCGAGTAGATATTAGGAACATCCTTCTTTAAGGTGTGCTAACCTTTTTTACTATGCCTTTTTGTTTTAGTTTTTCTAAAAACAGATACTTTTATTTTTCTGTAAAGCCCACTTTCTCTCTCACAATTCTTTATTCTACCTCACTTAGTATTTCTCTCCAAATAAGTGATTAACATAAATTTTCTCTCCCATTATGTTAATTTAATTTCTTTCATTTCTTTTCCTCCTAGGGATATTTAGGAGACTTTTAGGGAACGTCCATCATGTGGACTTGAGCACCACAACTTTTTCTAAGCTCCTAAGAAGTCTTCTACACTCTAGTGCTCTTTCTTGAATATTTAGAAGCAAATTTTTATTAATTCTATAATAATATAGTTACATCATTACATAAGCCTCATCATGACTTCCCTCACAATTGAATCCAGTCATAGTTCAATGTCTAAAAACAATAATCTGAAAAGCAATGACATAGGGGTGTTACAAAAATTAATATGAATGTGAATGTTAAATAATCAACATTAAAGTTTAAAATTTTATTAATAATTTAATAATAACATTAATAATATTAATAATTTAATAATATATCAATCTAAATATTAACACATCATAATTATGATCGACTTGGTCAAACATGCTCAATATGAACATCATATTCAACCATTATTAATGATATGCATTATGTTTAACATGCCTATAATTAAACATAGAACATATTCAAAGTCAACATAATGACATAGTCAAATATAGTTAACTTTTGTAGTGAACCTTTGCATTCAATGTCTCAATAGTCAACCATTGTCAACATTAATGAAACGCCTATTTATCATAGCCAATGATAGTCATTCTTGTTCACTCATGTTCATCCTCAGTCAGCCTTGGTTGACCATATTGAACTATGGTCAACCATGCCTATGGTTATCCATGTTCAATATGCATATAGTTAACCATAGATATCATGCTTGACATACGTAAAGTCAACATGATGATATAGTTAAATTATGGTCACCCATGTTCAATGCTTAAAAATGTTTAATAATATTCGGTTTAATATTAGCATTTGATGTTGTGACATTGGAATGGTGCATAAATCTATTTAATCTGAGGGTCTATAATATCTCATATAATGTTAGGGTTTAATATTGTGACGTTGCAATGATATATAAATCTATCAAACATTACATTGTGACAAACGCTGTTGCAATGTGACAAACATTGTCACATGCTACATTACATTGCAATTTATTCAACGTCACATTACATCATTACAAAGTTAGTGTTTGTAATACTGGGTTTTATATTACGGTTTAATATTTGGTTTATAATATTGAGCTTAATATTAGGCTTTAGTATTGGGTTTATAATATTGTGTTAATATTAGAGTTCATAATACTCATTTGATATTGGGTTTAATATTAGGGCTTATAAGGTTGGGTTTATAAGATTAGGTTTTATAATTTGATGGTTCATAATATTGAGTTTAATATTATGACATTGGACTAGTACAAAAATCTATGTAAAGTTGCATTGCAACAAACATTGTTGCAATATCACAATCAATGTAACAATCATTATCACAATTTTACATTATATTGCAATTTACTCAACATCGCATTGCAACATTACAAAATTATGGTTTAATATAGTGTTTATTATTAAGGTTTGATATCGGGTTTATAATATTTGGTTAATATTAGCATTTATAATATTGGGTTTAATATTAGCATTTATAATATTATCTTTAATATTAGGTTAATAATATTGGGTACAATATTGAGTTTATAATATTGGGGTCAATATTAGGGTCTAATGTTAGGTTTAATATTAGGGTTTATAATTTGGACTTGTAATATTAGGTATATAAATATATCCAACATCACATTATGACAAACATTGTCGCAATGTGATAATCAATCTGTCGATCATTGTCATAATGTTACATTACATTGCAATTTATTCAACCTCAAATTGCTACATTACAAAATTAGGGTTGAATATTCAGGATTATAATATTGAGTTTAATATTAGGGTCTAGATTGTAGTTTTTAATACATGGTTTAATATTACAATTTAATATTGCATTTAATATTAGGATTTATAATATTGATTTAATATTAGGGTTTATAATATTGGGTTTAATATTATAGATTAATATTGTGATGTTGGAATGGTACAAAAAGAAATATCGAACATCACATTGTGACAAAATTGTCCCAATATCACGATCAAAGTGACAATCATTCTTTCAATGTTACATTACATTGCAATTTATTCAATCTCACATTGCAACATTATAAAATTAGGGTTTCTATTATAGGGTTTAATATCAGGTTTATAATATTGGGTTTAATATTAGGGTTTATAATATTGGGTATATAAATATATCCAACATCGCATTGCAACAAACATTGTATCAATGTGGAAATCATTCTCACAATGTTACATTACATTGCAATTTAGTCAAAGCTGCATTGTAACATTACAAAATTAAGGTTTATAATAGTGGGGTATTAGGGTTTATAATGTAGGGCTCAATATCAGGGTTTATAATATTGATTTTAATATTAGGGTTTATTGTTTAGTTTTTAATATTGGGTTTAATATTAGGGTTTATAATATTGAGTTTCGTATTTGGGTTTATAATATTAGATCCAATATTAGGGTTTATAAAATTGAGTTTAATATTAGGGTTTATAATATTGGGTTCAATATTGTGACATTGGAATGATATAGGAATCTATCCAGTGTCCCATTGTGACAACCAATGTGACAATCATTGTCACAATGTTACATTACATTACAATTTATTCAACGTCTCATTACAACATTACAAAATTAGGGTTTATAATATGGGGTTTAATATTGGGTTTAATATTAGGGTTTATAATATTGGGTTTGATATTAGGGGTTAATGTTGGGTTTATAATATTGAGTTTAATATTAAGTTTTACTATTGATTTTATAATATTGGATTTAGTATTTGGTTTGTAAGATTACGTTTAATATTGGGTATATATTAGCGTATAATATTGAGTTTATAGTATTGGGTTTAATATTAAGATTTATAATATTAGGGTTAGTACTATGGTTTAATATTGGGTTTAATATTAGGGTTTTAATGATATTAGCATTAACATTAACATGCATACATCTCGATAGAGTGGTCTTTGGTATTCTCTTGACTAATGATGAACTCTGACATATCATCTAACTATGGATCAATGTTAGTTTCAAGAATAATTAGGGTTACCAAAATAAAAATAGCTAAGGTTCTAAGCAAAATATTATGGCTAAAAACTAGGCCTTCAATGTTAATTAAAACTTACTCAATTGAATACTTAACTTATATAGCTCATATTAAAACCTAATACTGAAGTCCCAAAATTAAAATGCAATATTGAAAAACAATATTAAAACTACAATAATAAAAGTCTAATATTAAAATATAATATCTTAAACCTAATATTATAAAACCTAATTATTACTTATATCATTATATAATGTCTATGGGTGGTAGCATAATTGACAAAAGCATGTTGGCAAGCCTTTGTATACCTAAGCGATCTAAAATTCAATCCTTCCATACATATCTCACTGCTTCCATACATAAGTGATGGGTAATTTGGTTAGTTGGGTTAGTGAATGGTAGATTTTGATAACATTTTGGAATTTGATGACTTAACTTTAATACAAATATTTCAATTTAGATCATAATTAATTAATAGAATAACCTCCGCCGAGATATTCCAATTTAGATCGTATCTCAAAAACTTGTGCCATAAGCCTTTTGATTCCTCTAATTAAATCATCTGCATCTCCTATTATAATCATGTCATCTACATACAAAGAAATCAAAATAATCTGCCCCTGATTATTGTACCTGGTATACAAATTTGGGTCATCTAAACTTCTATGAAAGTCATGCTCTAAAAAGAAAGAATCAACCTTTTCGTACCAAAACTTGGGTGCTTGCTTTAAACCATATAAAGCCTTTTTCAATCTGCAAACAAGATGTTCCTACCCATGCTTTACATACCCTTCTGGTTGTACTAAATAAATTTCCTCTTTTAAATCACCTTTTAAAAATGCAGATTTAACATCAAGCTGGTGTAATTCCCAATTACATTTAGTAGCTAAAGCAATAAGCATTCTGATTGTATTTAACTTTGCTACAGGTGCAAAAGTAGCTTCAAAATATATACCTTCCTGCTGTGAATATCCTTTTGCAACCGGACTAGCTTTTAATTTCTCTATACTTCCGTCTGCATTCATTTTTGGTTTAAACAGCCATTTACATCCTATGGGTGTTTTATTCTTAGGCAGCTCAACTAAATCCCAAGTATCATTTCTAAGAATTGATTCCATCTCTTCATTCATTACATCCCTCCACTCCTTAAATTGACTAGCTTCTTTGTAATTAGTGGGCTCTACAATGTTCAAAACATTTGACATCAAAGCATAGTCTGTCAATTTTAATGACTTTTGAGTCTTCCTACCTGATCTCCTTGGTAGGGGACTTACCTCAAATATGTTTTCTTCAGTTATAAGAGGGCTTGCATTATCACCTTCTTCTTGTTCTTCTTTTTTCTCTTGTTTCTGCTCCTGCTCTCTTTCATCCTCGCTGCTTTCCTCCAGCAACAATGGAATGTGCCAATCATCACCAATGTCATCTTTCCATTCATGTACCTGTTCATGAAACACTACATCCCTACTTGCAAATGTCTTATGAGACTCAGGATTGAATAACTTATATGCTTTAAATTCTGTGCCATAACCAACAAATATGCATCTAACTGCTTTAGGGTCTAATTTCTTCCTATCAGCTTTGGGTATATGGGCAAATGCTTTTGACCCAAATACTCTTAGATGGTTTATTGTTGGTTTAAATCCATATAAAGCTTCAAAGGGGGTTTTGTACCCAAGATACCTGGTAGGACTTCTGTTCTTCAAATATACAACAGTGTTAATAGCCTCTGCCCAAAAACTATTAGACAAACCCTTACCTTGTAACATGCTCCTTGCGCACTCCACCAAGGTTCTGTTCTTGCGCTCTACAACTCCATTCTACTGTGGTGTGTGTGGCACTGTATACTGCTGAACAATCCCATGAGATTTGCAGAATTTCATGAATTCCCCTAGCTTGTATTCTCCCCCTTGATCAGATCGGAGAATTTTTATACTCTTACCAAACTGTTTTTCCACCAAGGTTTTAAATTCTATAAAGCACTAGAAAGTCTAACTTTTCTTACTCAAAAAATAGACCCATGAATATCTAGTGTAGTCATCAGTGAATAACAAAAAATAATATGCTCCTCCTAGCGACCTTGTCTACATAGGTCTGCATACATCAGTGTGCACTAGTTCTAAAACATCTATTACCTTCCTCTTATCATGCATAGGAAACTGTTCTCTATGCATTTTATCTAAGGCACATCCATCACAATTTAACTGAATATTATGAAAGATAGGGAGTCCCTCACCATACCTTTCTTCTGCAATAAGATGAGGTCCCGCAAACTCAAGTGACTGAACCTCTGATGCCAAAGTTGTTTTGCTGTCGATACTCCTACAACCATGGCTCGCTTTGGTATACTCTTTTCATCCAGTCTGTATAGGCTTCCAACTCGCATGTCTGTTGCAACTATTTTATTCCTACAATCCTTTATCACACAATGAGTCTTGAAGAACTCGACTTGCATATCTTGATCAGTCATCATGGATACAGATATCAGATTCTTCTTAATTCTAGGTACATATAAGACATTTTTAAGATGACTAATTTTTCCATTTGATAACTTAACTAGAATCACCCCATAACCTTTAATTTCGTATCCACTATCATCTCCTAAATAAATTTTTGATCCATTTGTACTTTCTTCAAGACTATCAAAAAATTCCTTTTTACCTGTCATGTGTGAGGATGCTCCGGAATCAACATACCAAATATCATCCTCATTAAATGCTGAAAGGGCACAGTCAGCTGTGAACTATCGAAATTCATAACTGAAGTCTTTATCTTCTTCTTCAACAAAGTATCCTCTATGCTTTACATTTGCCTGCTTCCTCTTATCATCAACCTGCTTCTTAAAGCATTCATTCTGTATATGACCCTTCTTTCCACAATAATAACATTTCTTTACAGAATTATTTGCAAGCATACCTTTATGAGAATTCTTCTTGATCGCTGCTGTGGCTACTTTCCTCTCAATGGTCTTCGTTTCTCCATCAGCACAAGATCATCATTCTGGGGGTTCAGGTTCTGCCGTCGCTCCTCCTCTTGCAGCAAGATCCCTGTCAGATCTTCAAATGTGGGCGCTTTCTCCCTTGCTGCCAATCTAGTGATGAAAATTTGAAATTCAACATGCGTCCCACTCAGTGTGATTGAGACAAGATCAGAGTCAGACACTGCCTCTTCAATGTCCACCAATTCGTCTTTGACATCTTTAATTCGCACAACAAATGCAGTAGCAGTGTCCCTTTCGTCCATCCTCATTGAAAATAGCTTGCTTTTAAGTGCCATAATTTGACTTGTGTTCTGGGTCTGATACAGATTCTTGATGGTCGTCCAGATCTTCGAGGACGTTTTACATTCTCTGATGTGCGGCATAATACTGTCCTTCACGGACATCTTCAGCAAAACTTTCGCCTTGTTTTCTCATTTCTCCCATACTTGCTCGTGTGTCCCTGCGTTTGGCTTCAGCTCACCCCTTGTAAGTATCGACCAAGCGTTTTCACCCTCAAGCAAGGTCTGGATCTTAAACTTCCAATTCGTGAAGTTAGATCCATCGAGTTTACTAGACTCGTATCGACCAAGCGTTTTCACCCTCAAGCAAGGTCTGGATCTTAAACTTCCAATTCGTGAAGTTAGATCCATCGAGTTTACTAGACTCGTGAAGGTATGATTCCATTGTATTACTCATTCTGATCAGATCTACAAAATGAATCTACCCAACAATAAAAAAATGATACCTGTCAAATCGATCTCGCACTTCTCTGCCACCGATCTACAATATCTGGCAATCCCACTCTGATGAGAAAATTCGACGTTTTTCAATACAGCCAAAAAATTAGTCTGATCAAAATTTATCCGATCTGCCTCTCCCGGATATCTGCAACTTCACCGATCTGCACCCCTCGCAAATCGCCAAACGAAGATGAGGCTTCCTGCAAATCTCCTTGAAGGTGAGTTGGCACTCTCCCAAGCACAAAATCCATGCCAAGAAAAAATCAGTGTGAGGCAAATTTACTGGCGCGATTTTTCCAGCAAAAATCCGCTCCAATCCAGTACCTTGGCGCGCTAGCGCGCTTAATAACTAAACAGTCGCGCCAATTTAGTATTATGGCGCGCTCTCGAGCCATAAACCTGCGACAACCCCCTTCTACTCAGGAAAAAAAACTTCCGAGTCTGAGCCAGGTGTTCTGTAGTCCACTTGCTCAATTGAACACAGAGCTCTTGTGTACACACGGCCACAAAGGCACTTCAAGCCACACAGGCAATTCTACCACATAGGCAAGCTAGCTACAAAGGCACTTCAGCAACAAAGGTGATAAAAGATTAGGCTCACCCAATGTGAGCTCTAATACCAAGATAAAATGTGAACATAATTGAAAAGAAGCTGATGTAGCTCACAGGTGTGGCCTGCACCTGGAGACTACACTCACAAAACAGAGAGATCACTCTCGTACACTCTATTAATCATCAATGAAAGATTACACCATTAAATACAACTTTAGAAATCAGGAAGTTGCAAACACACTCCTAAACTCTAGGAACAAATCCTAAATTGAGGAGATACGTTACAACTATGTAACCATTTCTCCATTAATACAAAATAATATTAATTATTTTCAACTATGAGTTGAGGTTGGTTCCAATATTTTAATTTTTCTAGACTGAAACTGGATTTTGATTTGTCCACGTTTACACAGGTTTGTTTAAATTTTATTCTAAAATTTATAATAATTACATAATTTCTATAATGTTAAATTGGGATTGGTATCGAATGGTGGAGTTACGACAGTCGCTTTTGATGAAACGTTCGGGCAGATTTTCCTCCTTATAGCGAGTGAACCAATTCTTATAAATTTTAGAACAGATGCAAAATCTTACTTAAAATGTGTTTTATTTTGATAACTTGATTAAGTGGCACATCACCGCAAGCTTGAGATGGAAAGTTTGATAAAACTTTTGGGTGGATTTTCCCCTTATAACCAGTGAACCAATTCCCATAAATTTTAGAACCAACCAATTCAGAACCGATGCACAATCTTAATTAAAATCCATCTTCTTTTGATAACTTGATTAGGTGACACATCACCCCAAGCTTGAGATGGGAATTAGAACCGATTCACAATCAATATTAAATCTCATATATTTTAAAACCAATTCAGAATCGATGCACAATCTTAATTAAAATGCATCTGCTTTTGATAACTTGATTAGGTGAAACATCACCCCAAGCTTGCGATGGGAATTAGAACCAATACACAATCTTACTTAAAATGCATTTGCTTTTGATAACTTGATTAAGTGGCACATCACTAGCTTGAGATGGGAAAGCGGTCTCAACTTCAGGTAGAGAGGTAAAATTGTTCTAAAAATGTTCTTCAACCATTAAAAAATTTGTGCCCATAAAAAAAACCTTTCCCTCCTTTTCTATATAAATATATAGAATAAGCAATGATCATATTAAAAAATATATAATTCAATTATATAATTTAAATGCATTTTTCTATTATTTTTATTAAATACAAACTGTACGTCACAGGTCCTAGCAAAGGCCATTCAACATAAAATGTAATAACAGGAAAAATAGTTAAATTTAAACTAAAGAAGGATAATATAACTTTAGGAGAGGCACCTGATGATACATAAGCCACAACTAGCCAGAGATTGAGAGATATTTGGCTCACCAGTAAATTTTGCAACATATGCATAAGCAGCTACACCTTGTGCAATTATACGAGAATGAATGTCATTAATTGGACTAGGGTTCTCAACATTAGAATCTGAAAAGGAATGAATTTGGAAGTAATTTATGTTCATTCACATCTTTGAAGAATGTGTTCAGATTCTATTCATCTAAAAAACATCGAGCCAGTGACCCACTGCATGGGATGCTCTCCAAATCTTGAAAATGCAAGAAGAAGCTTGTTTCCAACTCCATCTGCAACAAACTTCAACAAAGACACCTAGGATTTTCTACCTGACTCACCTTGCTCCATTGACTCAAAATCAGAATCAGATAAAACATCTTCACTTCCTGGTGGTTCCATGTTTATCAATCGAATTGATTTGTGCAAGTGTTATTCAGAGACACTAATCTCCCTTCTACACATAACAGGTTACATAATCATAGAATAGTTGTTACATAATCAAAGAATGGCTTCAAGTTTCTACCATTTTAAAATAGAATTCATATGCAGGGAAGTATTCAAATATCGATTTTAAATTTCTTAACACAAGAAAAAATACAATCAAATCTATTGTTTTATGCAAGAAAATATATAGAAAACACATTTCCAGAAACACACTAAGCAATATTTAATCTAAATGTTGAACTAGAAAATGTAGTATGAAAACTCTAATATTTGCAGTGGTATGATTCGGATTGTTCACAGTTTTTTGTTCATTGTGTCGACGTTTCAAACCCTAGAGGGGGTCCATCATCAGGACAAATCAGACATATAGAATATGAATGAAATATTATTGAGAGAAGGAGCCATGTATTTGGATTGATTTTATTGTTTCTACATTGTTTCAGGAATTGCAGGTCAACAGTTCTCCTCTCAATTTTTATCCTCGAGATTTTGAGAAGACAGATCTCCTTCCATGTTTCCCCTCCGTATAGGGAAGTTATGTTAGATTTTAGGCTTCTGTGGAAGTTTTTTGCAGTGGTATGATCCGGATTGTCCACAATTTTTTGTTCATTGTGTCGACGTTTCAAACCCCAAAGGGGGTCCATCATCAAGGCAAATCAGAAAGATAGAATATGAATGAAAGATTATTGAGAGAAGGAGCCATGTATCTGGATTGATTTTATTGTTTCTACATTGTTTCAGGAATTGCAAGTCAGCCGTTCTCCTCTCAATTTTTATCCTCAAGATTTCGAGAAGACAGATCTCCTTCCATGTTTCCCTTGGTACAGGGAAGTTATGTTAGATTTTAGGCTTCTGTGGAAGTTTTTTGCAGTCGTATGATCCGAATTGTCCACTGTTTTTTGTTCATTGTGTCGACGTTTCCACCAAAATCTGATCGGCAAAAAATTGCTTCATCCTTTCAAAAGATTCAATAATTCTGATGCATTGCTTTCACTCCACAATAAAGTATGACTATATTATCTGCCAAAAATAAAGAATATAAAAGAAATTATGCACTTGAATCTGGGGATTGCTGACTCTAGTAAAATCCATATAGTTTAGCTAACATTTTGCACTGCTGAATTATTTAGATCCTTCTAGTTTTCTATTACAAGGCTATACATGATCATTAAAAGTTATTGCATAAATTTCATCAACATCACTTGAATAAATCGCGTAAAATATTTATCCCACTTAATGAACTAAAAGAATTTAATGAGAAACATTGCTTATGTTAGTGAAAAAAATTATGTTCAAGTTGACTTTCATTACAAAAAATAAGTATATTGCAGAAACAATTTTTGAAAAACAAATAGAGATTCTTTTGAAAATCGTTGATCTACTTGAACCAAATTATAACTATAATCAATAGCACATAATATTATGTTCTTTGAATTTTTGACACAAAACCCTATACAGATTAAGAATATGAAGTACCTAGTGGCCCCACAATTTAAAAGAAAATATAGTTGAATAAAGATGGGAAATGAAAACAAAAAATGGAAACAAATGGAATTCACAGATAAGTCAAGGGCAGTGCATGTATGTCTAAAGCAAAATGTGGAGCAGTGTTGTGGCAATAAAAATCGTTCTCAAGCACGCAGTTACAGTACTGTTGAAACTATGCATCTGATTTGCTTGCTATAATGAACGATTTATTGAGCACAAAATTGCAGCGACAGGTGAATTCAGGAAGTGCCGTGTTCCTCAACATCATGTTGATCATGTTCTATTTTATTCATTTACTATTTTGTTACAACATTTTCTAAGATATTTCTAACTTCCTAATCACATATATGTTATGATATTAAAAAAAAGGAAAATAATTTGATCTCATCAATGTATGTGCGTGTCACCTTTAACAGATTGTAAGTCTTTACTTATAATATGTATATTGAATTCTATTTCTATAAATTTCTCAATATTATGATGGAATGTATATTGAATTCTATTTCTATAAATTTCTCAATATTGTTGTACTATTTTGGGACATATTTACTCATGATTACTATTTAAGGGTAAATTTTGTTACTGTTTTGAATATCTATCTTACTGGCTAATATCTCTCTGGTTATTGGAGCATCTGGTTATCAGTGATGCTACAATTGCGATTATAATAATTTCATATATCTTTTTTGACAGAGGAACGCCATACCTAAGGTGATTTCGTTCTAATTTTTTTTTTATGAAACGAGACTGTTATTTTTCTGATTTCAGACAAGAGAAAGAACAAAGCCACATTAGGGTTTACTCAATTACCTTTCCTTACAGACATGAGAGAAAACATTTTTCAAGCCTTATTGTTGAATTAAGCAATTCCACGCAAGTCATCCTTAAATTGGATACGACTGCACTGAAATAAGCATCTAACCACTTCTCATAATAAATTAGATCAAGTGAGCATATTTTAGACCAACGTTTGAACCGTCACCTGCTAGAATTCAGTTTTTAGCTGTGAGCCTTCATGTTGTGCCATAATGGCTACTCAAACTCCGAAGTATGATGGTATTTTGAAAGCCATATAGAAAATACATGTTGTGTTGAGTAGGAAAGCTACTGGCCTCCGCACTCTATATTTCGATCCAATGATCAGTGATTATGCGTAACTGCCAGCTATATCGTTGGAAGTATATTGCATTACATTAATTAGAAAATTGCTATAAACTAGTTGTTCAGTCAAGATATCACGTCAAAGGTATTTTACAGTTTGTGGTCAGTTTAAGATAAGATGTCCTATTTGAAAGGACTGCAAACCAATGCTTCTAAAGTTTCTAGTTGAAGTGTCACACAATAAGACAGAATTATCTTATCAGTTCAAAGGGCCAATATATTAAGTACAGTTTGAGTAAATTATGTCTTGTATGTGTTAAACATGAATATACTTAAATGAACAGGCTAAAATTTTTGATTTGGAACATGACTGATTTTAAAACTATTATTTACGGTATATTTCGAAAACTTATGTATAACCTTGTTTCAAGGTTCCTATTCATGACTTTCTGAGGTCAAGTCCCTCATCAAAACCATAGCTTAAAAGTGGGTCTCATTCCATGATTTTGAATGCCTGTCGTCAAAATGTTTCTTGATTTTATGGAGAAATAATACAATTTCGAGAGAATTTTGTGCAAGGCAATTTATTATCCTGCTTCCTTGGCTCACATTATATTCAAACAAAGTTCAAGTCATTAGGGTTTCGGTGTCGAATATTTTTTTGGCATAATTACAAAGACGGAACATATAAACGATTCTTGGATGGATTCTTGAAGCTCATGATCTTTTAAAAATGTAATCTAATCAAATATCTAACCAGCTTAAGGTCTAAAAATAATTTACATTTACATAAGAAGATTTGGTTTTTTGTAAGCTTGGTAGTACTTTTTCTATTAATATTATCCAACCATAATCATGCTTTTCTAATAGTATCAGGTGATCTCAACTTGCCATTAGGAAACTAGGTTGGCCACTTGTTAAGGTTAAAAGATGTCCAAAATTTAAATAAGTCTTTTTCTACCATCCATACAACATTTGCTATTCTATTTATAATAAACATCAGCTTAGGAAAGTAAAGGCTATTCATCATAAAAAACAAAATTTTGTCTAGCACCCTATTTTACTCATCATCCGAGGACTCCACCAAGGCTGGGGCTTTAGCACTGAACCTCGACATCTCGCTTCTCCTCATGTCCCGTAGACTTTTCTCTATCTTGCTTAGGGCTAAGTTGTTTCAGTAGACTTGAATCTGAAGTGCTTCTATCTCCCTGTGAAGATCCATCCTGTTGGGCTCTTTCAATTTGGTTTTTTCCTATACCTCTTGTTCCTTGTTTAGTTCATGTTCTTTGTTGAGTGTCATAGCTTCGGCCACTATGTTCTTCATAACTCAGTATTGCTCGATTGTTTACTGGAATAGAGTATGGTGGCTGTGGGTGTTCCCGTGATCTTACACCATGGATTCCCCTTCTTCTGTCTCAACGCCCTGGTTGGTGATGTTGTCATTGAGTTCCTTGTCCCATCCAGCTATTTGTGTTGTTACCTCTAGTGTGTTTCCAACCATGTATGCACTGATAAGAGTCTACATATGCTCCTTTCTAGTCTTCCTTCCTAGCTTTCGTTGGCCTCTGCTAGATGTTGCATCCCCCTGGTGGCCCATTTCCCTGCCTTTCCAGTTCCTCTGCTGCCTCGTTTAGCTAACTCTTTTCCTTCTGTAGCCATACTTTGTTTGTCCCGGATGCAATTTTCTTCACTTGATTCTTTTTCCTCTGTAGTATCTCTTGCTATAGCGCAATGCGTGATCCAGGCCTCCAGACTGTGCTACACTAACATTATTATAAAACCTAAAATAGTAATATAAGAAATATCAGTGATCTATATGTATACACCCCAAATTGTTGTATTTTTATATGCTCCTGGTTTGGCCTCTCGCCCAAGTCCTGTCAACTTGAGTTTGCCTCCCTTCTCCCTTAGATTCCCCCTTGACAGCTCTTGGGTTAAAATTCTACAGCCTCTCAAATATTCTCCTCTCTGATTCATCCCTCCCCGGCAACTCGCAACGTGTTGATATACCTTTATAGTCCTACAGAAGTCCCTACATTAGGTTTCCTTATCCCTGTTCTGAGTTTCAAAAGGGTTCCCCTTCCCAGCCTCTCTCCTCTCTAGTATCCCCACTCGAATTGTGCCCCTAAATATCCCCTAGGTCTTACTCTGGAAACTCTAGTTTGGTTTCACATCAAGCTAGGCTATCCATAGCCTTGCTTTATTGGCCCTTGGAAAACCCTCCACTCTATCCCGGGTGCCTGATTTATAGCTTCCATGCCTCAGGTACCACGTGGCTGGGGCCGTTATCTTTCTTCTCTCTCCCTTAACAAGATCCTCATTGTCTCCCCGACCTCCCTCATTCCGTCTCTTCTCATCTTCCCAAGGCGACCCTTTAAATCTTCCATATCTCTCCACTTCATTATCATTCTAGACCAGGTTAGAGTTCCAGGAACCCCTAGTCTCTACTCATTCCGAGTCCAGGCTTTCCCAAGCCCCCTTCCCTAATAACTCTGAATTAAACATTAATACAATTCTATTACTTAGGGCATTGAGTGTGACATACCATTGATTTGTGTTGACCCGTCTACATCCACCAGCCTGCATCCGCCTCCTGCGTCCACTACCTTTATTTTTCCTTCCCTTGCCTTCGTTCTATGCATGCAGCTATCCCCTTTCTCAATTGCCCTTACCTCTTTTTGTTTTATCCTACTGTCCCTACTATCTTCCGTCCCACCTCCCACATGTCCTCCTAATCCTCCCACCACACATTCTTTCATTCCTTCTCCTTGGAATGATGAACCTCAGACGCTTCCATCTCTTTCCTTCCTTAACTCCCTCGTGCCTCTGGTTGCTCTTGCCATGGGTACTTCTCTATACTCATTCCACTTTCCAGCTCTGTGTTTCCTTCCCTCTCACTTTCCCCCAAGCCTTCTGCTCTTCCTACCATTCTCATCCACACCTGTCCTCGTTTTGTACCATGCTCCTCCCTTCCCTGTCCTTCTTGCTCCCCTTCCTACTTTCACATTCTCCCACATCCTGATGTCCCCTCTATCCTTGGGCACAAGTGGGTTGTTTCTGGCACCTCAATCTCCCATCCCTTCTGGCCGACCTTGACTTCATTATTGCACCCTGATCGGGGGTTTTCCTCTTTTTCCTTGTCTTTTTCTAGGATCTCCCTAGTTTCCTCATCCCCTCCATTTGTAATAACTCTTCTCCTCTTATATCTAGGTTTCTACCTACCTGGCCGCATCTCCAGTTAGCGAGATTGTCCATTGCCACATTGCCTAGCCTACGGACATGTGTTGGGATGATGTACCTGAATTGTCGGATTAGCTTGCTGATCTCTTGGACAAGCCTTGCCATCCTCCAACTTTGGCTGATTTTTTTCCAGTGAGTCCCTTGCTAAAGCCTTTTCACCATGTCTATTGCCATTTTTGAATATCCTTCCACCTACAGTCTCTAGAACCTCTCCCTTACCACAATCTCCAGTCTCCTTGATCTGAAATAATCGTATGTTAAACTGATGTAGAATTGATTAATGCCATTAGTGAACTGAATGTTAACTGAAAGTGCTTTTATCCTGAGAACTGTTTGGAAAGGAATGAATTGACTACATAATTAAAACATAAGCAATATGCAAACAGAAGTGAAAAGCATCAAATACACAGTGATACCAGACAACAAGATTGATTATGGAGTTCGTCCCTAATAGACCACGTCTCCAAGTCCACTTTCAAGATGGGCGACCACTTTATTAGGGTTGAATCTGAGGATGTCGATTACACAAAAGATTGACCAGACTGAATTTGCACACAAGAACTTCTGGTCACTTTCATAATAAAGCTCTCTAAACTTGCTTTCCAACGGCTATCACGATTCCCAATTTTGACTTCGGATTCTCTTGTTACACTGAAAACAAAAACTCCCTATAACCTCTAGAATCTGCATACAAAACTTAAAAACCACTAATATCTTTCTTCATGACCAAAAGGTCAATTTATAAGGTTGCAGGTACATTTGAAGGTCTCTTAGCCAAGATTGGCATGAATTGTAAAGATAGGGTTTGCCATTATGTCATAAGGGACAACTAGTTGATTTGTTACAAGGTCTTGTTACTAGTTAACACCAAATATACTTTTCAAAAACCAAAAAATAACTTTGGATATGTCATAACCCACTGGCAGTTCACTAACTGCATGGAGTTCGTTGACCACCCATCTGAATAGGTTGCAGTCTAACCACAAGGGGAAACCTCTCTCGTGGTTCCACTAATGGTGACTTCTGACGGTGATGGTGCAATGTGAACATGCATACCCTCAACGGTTGTAGCTACATCTAGCGGTGTTCCTTACCCGTGTAGTTGCATCCTTCCAAACCTTTCACATGTCGATGGTTACCACCTGGCAGTTCCGCTGCGGTTAAGGTTGTGGCTTCAAAAACCACCCCAACTCCAACTGCTCACATGGAAATGTTTACTCCATCACTGTCTCCATACCCACGCGGTTTAGGGACCTGTGTTTTATATTGTAATGTATTTATATACATTTTACAATATTTTTATGTTATGTAATGGGTTTACAAGGTTCAAGGGTTAGGAATCTTAAGATTAATGTATTTAAATGTGTTTTAATACATGGATTATGTTCTAGGTTAGGGTTTTTAGGTCTTAGGTCTTAGTCCTTAAGACTGTACATCACTTTGTTCTTAAAACAACCATTTTTTACAATCAATTATCACAATGTGACATTAAACCCATATGATGAAAACCATGGATCCTTTTTGGGAACCCAAACCCTGGCAGAACTGATAATGAAGGCGTGTTGACAATGAAACCCCGACGGAACTGACGACAAACACGTTTCGACAACCAGGTACAAAATCCTATCAACTATTGACATCACCAGACAACCTGAACCCTAAACATCATCGTTGAAGATGAATATACTGGACACTTAATGCTGATGATGAAAATGAACCTATGCAACTGATGTGACAAGATCCTCTTGGATCAATCCTCTCCACTTGAAAGCTTTTGGACCACAAAATTTTGACTTAAATAGATAGTAAATGTGGGTAGAGCTCCCTCACTCTCCACTTTACCCTGATGATGTACCAATACATTTGATCAACAACCTGAAATTGATGATCCTGATGATGTTGATCATGGCACATTTTGAATCTGTGAACTGTTCCATCCATCTGCAGTATTCACAACTTGCGAAGAGAGTTAATCAACTTGTTGTGAACATGACAATTGACTTCTTTCCACAAAGCACCATGAATTAGTGATTCATACACATCTTTGAAGAGAGTCTCTATAGAATATTGTTCAATACTATTAACATGTATTAACAATCTATATTGCAGAATGATAGATACAATCAAAGACATTTTTGACATCAAACAAACTACTTGACTTGATATACTTTCCCAATTCTTGATTACTATGTGAACTTGTTGCAATAAACCCATCAAATTTGAATATGAAAACTACTACAATTTAGTTTGATTTTGAAAGGATTGAAATTGCTATTGATTTGTTTGAATTGTTGTTTCTCCATTCATTAAATAATGTTTCCATTGATTACCACTTTCCCCTGATGCATAAGTTTCCCTTAGATGTGTAAGATACATTGACACTGCTTTATTAAAGGCTTTGATATGAAAACAAATAGGCTTCCAAGCTATTTGAAACATGAAATGGTGACACAATACAAGAGAAATTTAACACTGACTTTCCCCAATACTGACCTGCATCCCTGTAACTTATAACTTCCAAACTTGGACTGAATTGATTCATTCTGACATTAGGAAGAGGAGCTTTAGGCATCAACTATAACTCATGTTGTATTCCTTACTTATGAGTAAGATGTTTGGTTTCTTTAAATAAAACTAAAAAAGTTTCTACCTCTTTGATCAAACTATCTTTAAACTGTGACTCATAACTTGAACAAACATCATGTTGATTCTTATGTTGTTCCTTTACACACATGATTACAAATCTTTTATTTGAACTTATTAATCACTTCATTTGATTAGAAAAAAATAAATTCAAGAGATTTTTACTATGATGTGCCCTGACAATAAATTCAACCCCATATTTCTTAAGGTGATATTTATGATTTCTTCTATCAAATACTACATCACGATCATAAAGATAAAGACTTCCTAAGACAACTCCACATATGTCTACTGGAATCACATCTAATTCTACTTCATCAATGTAATTAATTGTAATGGAAAATCTTAATCAACACTATTTTGTGAATTTTATCTAAGTTGATTTATTTAGCCATCCTAATGGGTAAGGTCTTGGATGATTTCGTGTCTCCAAACCCAAGTTCTTAACTAAATATTCAGATATTAAATTTTCCTGTGATCCACTATCAAACATTGTATCTATCTTTGTGTGCTTAGAAGTTATCCTTATATTAAATAATTCAACTCTTTTATCCTCATTTGAGGGATTTATGTTTGATGAAGATGCAATAGTATTCGAACTTGAACCAGTCTTAGAAGTTTTACCTATCGAAACTATGGCAGTTATCCTCCTTTCATTACCTGAATCTAAATCTAGATCTTGATGGACTACTGCAATTGCCTTCTTTTCATCCTTCATCTTAAGGAACTTTTTGGGTTTAATTTTTGTATGAAGCTTCCAACACTTAGATTCATCATGATCGATTCTCTAGCGATGAGAACAAGTAGGTATTTCCTTCTGAGATATCGTTGATTTATTTCTCTTCGAATTGTTCTTCCCCTTACTGTGATTGGAATCCTTGATTTCAAACTCTTTGGATGTTTGCGGTGAACATTTGAATGGTATACCACCTAATTCAATATGTATGGCTTGAACACACACTTCATCAAAATCATCAGGATTAAACATCAATAATGTATGCTGCAAATATGAATTTAAACGGTTGATGTATTTTAATAAAGTTTCACGTGTATCCAATGAAATACTAAGCGCCAATTCTTTCTTTTTGAACCCTTGAGTAAAATCCTAAACACTTTGCCCTTTACCTTGCCTCAAATGCTACCAATCAATAATAGCCTGATGCATATATCCTAAAGGATAGAATTGTTTCCTAAGAGCTTTTAAAAACATATACCATGAAGAGATGACTTTACCTTTCTGCTTTACATCTATTTGAGTTTTACTTTCCAACCAGATTAAAGTTTCCCCCCCCCCATTCCAAGTGTAGCTAACTGAATTTTTGTTTAATCGTCAGAAATGTTTTGAATACGACAATACACTTCTAACTTTTTAATCCAATTATCTAGCTTTTCAGGATTCATTTCGCCATCATAAATAGGTAACTCAAATTTTACATCAATTTTTAAAAGAGATGTTTTCTTATGTTTCTCTTTTGTTTCAGATTCTACACTGCAAGAAGAATAAGAAGAAGATGATGATGATGATGGAGATGATGTAGGTGAAGGAGGTTTATTAGCCTTTCCTTTACCTTTGTCCTTCTCCAATGTCTTTGAAGAAGAAGCTACATCTCTCGCCTTCTTATCTTCGTAAAGTTCTCCCAACATCTGCTGCATATTCAAGAATGCTTGCTAAAATTGTTCCTTGCTCATTTTAGTTTCATGGGTTTCACCTGCATCAGATCCTATCATGGTCGACTTATGAGCGACTCTTTGCTTTCCAATCTCTAGATTAATATCCTTGAGGATTCTTTCTCTGCGTTGTGACTTTGACCTAGTGAACAATCAGTGACAAATTCTACAAACACAACCTGCTCTGATACCAAATTATGTGATCTGAAATGACCATATGTTAAACTGATGTAGAATTAATTAATGCCATTAGTGAACTGAATGTTAACTGAAAGTTATTTTATCGTGAGAACTGCTTGGAAAGGAATGAATTTATGATAGAACAAAAACATAAGTAATATGCAAATAGAAGTGAAAAGCAGCAAATACACAGCGATACCAAACAACAAGATTGATTACGGAGTTCGTCCCTGATGGACTACGTCTCTGAGTCTACTTTCAAGATGGGGTACTTCTTTATTAGGATTGAATCCAAGGAGGTCAATTACACAAAAAATTGACCAGAATGAATATTCACACAGGCACTTCTGGTCACTATCGTAAGAAATCTCTCTGAACCATCTTTCCAGCATCTATCATGGTTCCCAATTCTGACTCTGGATGCTCCTGTTACACTGAAAACAAAAACTGCCTATAACCTCCAAAATCTACACACAAAACTTCAAAACCACTAGTACCTTTCTTCATGAACAAAAGGTGAATTTATAAGGTTGCAAGTACATTCAAAGGTATCTTAGCCAAGATTGGCATGAATGCTAAAGATAGGGTTTGCCATTATGTCATAAGGGACACCTAGTTGATTTGTTACAAGGTCTTGTTATTAGTTAACACCAAATATACCTTTCAAAACCCAAAAATAACTATGGATATGTCATAATCCACTGGCAGTCAGCTGACTATGCAGAGTTGGTTGAGCACCCATGTAAATAAGCTGTTGTCTAACGTCAGGTGGATAGCTCTCTGGCAGTTCCACTAATGGTGAGTTCTAACGATGATGGTGCAATGTGAACATGCATACCCTCGACGTTTGCTGCTGCATCTAGAGGTCTTCCTTACCTGCACTGTTGCGCCCTTCCAAACCATTCACATGTTGACGGCTACCACCTAGAAGTTTTGCTGCGGTTAAGGCTACAGCATCACAAACCACCCCAACCCTGACTGCTCACATGGCAATGTCTACTCCGTGGTGGTCTCCAGACCCACGCGGTTTAGGGACTTGTGTTTTATATTGTAATGTAGTTATATGCATTTTTACAATATTTTTATGTTATGCAATGGGTTTACAAGGTCCGGGGGTTAGGAAGCTTAGGATTAATGTATTTAAATGTGTTTTAATACATGGATTAGGTTCTAAGTTAGGGTTTCTAGGTCTTAGGTCTTAGCCCTTAAGGCTGTACATCACTTTGTTCTTAAAACAACCCTTTTTTACAATCAATTGTCACAATGTGACATTCAAACCATATGATGAAAACCATGGATCCTTTTTGGAAACCCAAACCCTAGTGGAACTGACGATGAAGGCGTGTCAAAAACCAAACCCCTACAGAACTGATGACAAACATGTTTCGACAACCAGGTACAAAACCATATCAACTATTGGTATCACTAGACAACATGAACCATAGACATCACTGTCGAAGTTGAATATACCAGACACTAAATGCTGACGAAGAAATCAAACCTGTGCAGCTGATTTGACAAGATCCTCTTGGATCACCCCTCTTCAAAGCATGAAGCTCTGCTTCATTGTTGCTCGCAATGCCGCAGTCCATAGCGAATATTCAAATCATTTTACCTTTGTAGTCTCTAAATACTCCTCCTATCCCTGCCACCCTAGTGTTACCTTTCGCAACTCTATCGAAGTTGATTTGATAAATTATTTTTGGGGTTGTGTGAAGTAGTTCACAGACTTGCCATTGGGGGGATGGTGCTTCCACGAGGACGCGTTTAGCATATTGGGCTTCAAGTTTAGACCTATGGGTTTTGATCAAATTTTATTGTCTGAGGTTAAGTTCCATATGGCTGATCCTTTCTTATTGCCCTGGACTCTCATCTTTCCTTCATTTGAGCTCGACATGCCATACTTCCTCTCCCATAATTGCTTCCATAGGTCTGCTCCTCCTTAGATCCATCTCCACCAGAGCTTTACCCCTATGACCTGATTGAGAATGTACGAGTCTATGAGTCCAAACCCACCATCTTTTAGGGGTTTACTGAGCAAGTTCCATGATAGTAGAGCCCATTCTTTTCCATTCTAGGCCCTTGCCACAAGAACTTTTTGAATATGTCTATCATCATTTAAGAAATTGTTTTTGGTGTCGCTTGACTGGTTAATTGGTAAATCGGGATAGATTGTAGCACTAATCTCAGTGGTATTAAGTGACTTGGCATATTCAGTGATCTGAATGTCCAATTATGTATTCTCCCTTATTCTCCCTTAGATTTTTGCCAACAAGGGTTTCTAATTTGCCACTCTATTTTTTTGATCATTTAGTTGAATTCCTATGTATTTTGATGGGAGATTACCAATTTAGAATCTCATTATTCTTGCTAAGAAAGCTTGTGATGGTGCTTTTTTGTTGAAGAAAAATATATCAGACTTTTCCTTATTTATCTCTGTCCTTGAAGCACTTCTGAAGTTAGTAAGACTCTCCATTAACCCTCTCGCTTCCTTGAGATATGCCTTCCCATACATCATTATGTCATCTACGAATTGTTGGTGAGTTAATAGTAAATCATTCCTCCACAGTCTAAGACAAGTGTACTATTCTCTTTGAATTTTCTCTTTTATATACCTTCCGATTCATTCCGCGGCCAGTAGGAACAGAAACAGGGATAATAGATCACCTTCCATGAGCACTCAGGTTGCGTTGAATGCCTCTGTGGGTGATCCATTAAGTAAAATTGACAGGACTGGAGTTGATATCATCGACATTATCCAGCTTATCCATCTTTCATCAAAGCCAAATGCCTTCAATATTCCTTGTAGGTATTTCTGGTTCAGATGAAAGTAGGCTTTTGATAACTCTAGTTTAACTAGCATACCTTTGGTTTTTTTTGTCCTTACTGAATTTATTGCCTCTTGTGCCATCACTATGCCATCTACTATTTGTCTTCCTTTAATGAACCCTGTCTATTCTTGAGAGATTATACTAGGTAAGATAGGTTTTAGGCAGTTTACCATAATTGTATCCATGATTTTGTAAATTACATTACAAAGCGCTATTGGTCTAAACCCTTGCGGTTCTTCCGAATGATCCGTTTTCAGAATAAGGGCCATAAACATGGAGTTTAGGGCCAGATGCATTCTTTTAGTGTGTTAGGACTCCTCGACGGTTTTCAATATATCTTCCCCCATGAATGGCCACATCACTTGAAAGAATTCTGTTGTGTATCTGTCTGGGCCTTGTGCTTTGTTCTTCGCCATGCTTTTGATGACTTCTTCTACCTCTGCTTTAGATATTTCTCTTAGCAGGGCCATGTTCTGATCCCTACTCACCAGATTGGGAATGTGCTATGTGATTTTGTTTATATTGTCCTCCCTTATTATATTGGGTTCCGTTAGTAGCCTATGAAAGTGTTGTACTAACAGGTTTTTCATGTCTTCATTTTGGGTAAGTCGGTTGCCTTGCTGATTGACTAGGGAGAATATCCTATTCTGCTGCCTATGTTGGATAATATCTTTATGAAAAGACCTTGTGTTTATCTCCCCTTCCTTTAACCATTGGATTCTTGATTTATGTTTCCACATAATTTCTTGTTGTTCTCTCCTTTCCTCCAATTTATTTATCAGCTTCCTTTCCTCCTCCACTAGCAACTCACTTCTACCCTCTTTGATGATTTGTAGTTGTACTTTCCTCATCTTGACTTGGATTAATTCTTGTTCCTGATGTATGTTTCCAAAATCATCATTGTTCCATTTCTTTATTTTTCCTTTTAGTTCTTTGAGTTTGAGTTGAAAGGTATGCATGAGATTTCTCCCTTCTTTCTCACTCTCATTCCACCACTCCATTTTTCTATGAAGGTCAGTTCTCTTAGCCAAAATGCTTCAAACCTAAAAGGTATGTTCGATTTTCTTGTTTCATTTCCACTTCTAATTTAATAGGCCACTGATTCGACCCTAGGCACGGTAGAATTGTAGCCTCATAGTAAACATATTTACTAATGAAATTTTCTGTAGCCAAGAGTCTGTCCAGACAAGAAGATATTTATTTGTTCCCTCCCATTCTATTATTCCAAGTATATTTTCCATTAATTGTTGGGATATCCACTAGGTGTAGTTCTTCTTGTATATCCCTAAATTTCTCCATTTCTAGCTCTTCCTTTCGAAGTCCCCTTTTTTTCTCGTCCAACATTATTATCAAGTTGAAATCGCCTGATAGTAACCAAATATTTTCCTCATGTAGTTGGCTTAACATCTTTATTGTCTAGGGGAAGATTTCCTTTTCCACTCAGATGTGTGGGCCATAGAGTACAGACATTAAGAACCATTCTTTGTTTCCTAGTAAGCGGAATCGCCCCGTGAGGATTCACTTCATGCCTATCCAATAATCAAGTGTCACCTTTGTTGGGTTCAATAGGATTACAATCCTGCATACGCTACCTCTTGCATCTATAGACACACATTCATACCTTGGTTTCATCTTACTTAGGATTTCTTCCTCCCTCCTGTAATATTTCTTTCTTGTAGCAGCATCAATTGGGGTTTCTCTTTTATTAGTCTCTCAACTAAGTATTGTTAGAAAGTTATATATTATAGAGTAATGGAACACATAAAATATTGCAGAAATGTAAAAACAGAAAATGTATAAAACATGAGAGACACAGATATATGTGGTTTACCCAGTTTGAGCTACGTCCACAGAGAAACAACCAAACCTTCCTTTTATATTATCCAGCAAACTGAACAGATACAACCTACAATAGATCTCCTGTAATTCCCTCTTCGCTCTTAATCTTCTCTCTCTTGCTCACTCAGAATACAGATCTACATAGACGCAATACAATTCCATCATATATAGTGAGGGGGTGCCTTCTAGGGAAAAAACCCTAAATTAAACATAATATCTACCATCGGATCTTCGCCTAATGAATGGCCTAGATAAACTACGAAATTGCAACATTTTACAAGGCAATTTTACATCTATTTTTAGCTTCGAGGGCACTTCCCCCAGCCCACCCGCCAGTGGGAGGATCCCAAGGGATGCAGTCGCCCCCCAAGGCGCCCCCTGCAGCATATATTTTATGGGCGACATTGCCTCCCCATTATGAACCGGGGTCCGATTCGACGATACTTTTGAATACAGAAGATAATCAGGCTCCTCACCCAACAATTGCCCTCTTGGAGACTGATTATAGCAACTCCATCACTTACTCATTTGTTGGACAATGACTCCACTTTGGACCTGGTTGTTTCTCATCTTCTTCATCATACTTGAAGACCAATTGGAACTTTGTAGACTCTCAGTTTTTCACTGGTTATAACATTTTTTAACATATCTCCAAGATTCTGGTTAGTGTTTATCTTTTCCATCTTCAATTTTCCATCTTCCAATGCTGACCGTATGAAATGGTACTTTGATCTACATATGTTTAGTCTTGGAATGAAATGCAGAGTTCTTTGCAAGATGTATGACACTCTAGTTGTCACTGTATAACCTGCCAAACTCCTACTTCCTACCCAATTCATCCAAAAACCTTTATAACTAAATCATTATTTTACTAACCTCTGTAGCAACAACATACTCTTCTTCCGTTGTTGACAGTGCAACAACACTTTGTAGTTTTGAGACCCAACTGACAGTTGTTCCACCTACAGTAAACACATGCGTTGTGGTTCTCCTCCTGTTATCTCTATCACTCGCCATATTTGCATCAACATATCCCTGTAGAGTAATGTTTGAACCACCAAAGCATAATGCTTGATTTGTGGTACCTCTCAAATACCTGAGAATCCACTTTATTTCCATCCAATGTTCTTTTCCTAGATTTTTCATGTACCTTCTTACAACTCCCACTACATGTGCAATATCGGGCCTTGTGCATACCATTGCATACATTAAGCTTCCAACTATTGATGCATATGGAACTTTAGACATATCAACCACTTCTTCCTGAGTCTTCGGACACATTTCCTAACTTAGTTGGAAATGACAAGCCAAAGGTATACAAGCTGGTTTTTCATTCTGCATATTAAACATTTTCAAAACCTTTAGTATGTACTCACTCTGAGACAATGTTAATTTGCGATTATTCTCGTCTCTAGTTATTCTCATACCAAGGATTTGTTTTGCAGCACCCAAATCCTTCATTGCAAACAAGTTTGCCAATTTTGTTTTGAGCACATTTATTTCCTGCATGTTAGAACCTGTAATAAGCATGTCATCTACATACATTAACAATATAATATAGCTGCCACCATTTTGTCTTTTGAGATGAACGCAATGATCAAAGTGACATCTAGTATAACCTTATTCAGACATAAACCTATCAAATTTTAGATACCACTGCCTTGGAGCTTGTTTTAAGCCATACAAGCTCTTCTTAAACTTGCACACTAGTTTCTCCTTCACTTTTACCTCATATCCTTGTGGCTGCTACATATATATCTCTTCCTCCAAATCCCCATGGAGAAAAGTTGTCTTTACATCTAACTCCTCAATATGAAAATCTTCAGCTGCTACTAGACTTGAAATAGTTAGAATTGAAGTCATTTTAACAACAAGAGAAAATATCTCATCAAAGGTTATACCCTTTTTCTGTGCAAACCCCTTCACCAAAAGTCTATACCTTTGTCTACCTCCATATTCTTCCTTCAACCTGTAAACCCATTTATTCTACAATGTTGTTTTACCTGCAGGCAACCTGACTAAGTCCCAAGTCTGGTTATGTGCTAAGGGGTCCATTTCTTCTTTCATGGATTGCTCCCACTTCTTCCTGGTTTCTACTTGTACTACTTCTTCATAACGTTCTAGTTCACCAGAATAAGTCAGCAATACATAATATAATGAAGGAGAGTATCGTTCAGGGGGTCTACTTATCCTGGTAGATCTTCTAACACCACTTTCAGGTGTTTGAGGTTCTTGTTGTTGTTGTGGTTGTTGTTTTGGTTGTTGAACATTATGATTTTCAGGCACCATCACTTTTTCTGTGATCTCTTCAAGCACTGTGTATTCTTTGTTTTCTTTTTCCTGTTTCTTTTCTTGTAGTTGATCCTTATACAAAACCTTTTCATTGAATATGAAATCTTTGCTCCTATTGATTTTGTGTTTTTCATAATCATAAAAGAGATAAACAAAATCATTAACACCATATCTTAGAAAGGTACATTTCTTTGAGAGTAGTTTACCTTTTTACCTGTCCATGCCTCCTCTGGAATACCACCATCCAAGGAACTTGAAGGCCCTTTGTTTATTAGATAAACAACAGTATCTATAGCATCTGCCGAAAATTGTAAAGGCTATCATGCATGCAAATTCATGCACCTTGCATGCTCCATGATTGTTCCATTCATCCTTTCTAACACACCATTTTGTTGTGGTGTTCCTGGAACTATCTTCTCTCTCTCAGTTCCATTTTCTGAATAGTACCTATCAAACTCTTTGTTACAATATTCACCTGCATTGTCTGATCTGAGACACTTCAACCTTTTTCCTATCTCATTTTCAACCAAATCTTTCCATTTTTTCAAAGCATCAAATACATCATATTTATTTCAAATACAATAAACCCACGGTTTTCCAGTTGCATCATCAATAAAAGTAACATAATAATGAGAACCATTGAGAGATGATACCTGAGCAGGTCCCCATATATCTGTATGCACAAGCTCTATTTTTTCGCTCTTCTTTTATTTCCCAACTTTAAGAAATCTAACTCTCTTCTATTTTCCATAAACAAAATTTTCACAGAATTCCAAATCAACATGCTTCAAACCTAGCAACAAATTTCTTGAGTGAAGGATCTGCATCCCATTTTCACTCATGTGCCCAAGCTTATGATGCCACAATTTCGTATCTGCTCCTGTAGAGGTTAAAGCATTAACAGAATTAGAAATATCATTGCATAAATACGATGTACCAACCTTTTCTCCTTTTGCTATTACTAGGGCTCCTTTAGTGACCTTCCAGGTTTTATCCGTGAAAGTAGTTACGCAACCTTCACCTCCCCACTACCTTGTTGAAATAAGATTTTTATTCAGATCTGGAAAATGCCTTACCTCCTTCAATAGCCATTCATTTCCATTCAGCTGTTTTATGAAAATTCTACCCATTCTAATGATTTTACAGGGTTTATCATCACCCAATCGAATCTGTCCAAAATCACCTTCAACATAATCATGAAAATGTTTCCTATCAGGTGTGGCATGGAATGAGGCCCCTGAATCTACCACCCAGGCATCAATAATATTTTCTAATGAAAGAATCAAAGCATATTGCAACACATCACTTGTTACATTCACTTCATGATATCCAGGGCTCTTTCCTCTTTCCATTTTTCTCCCCCTTGATACCCAAGGCTCTTTCCTCTTTCCATTTTTCTTCCCCTAGTCTCTACAGTTAAAGCATTACCTCATGTCTCACTGGAGATTTTTTGTCGCATTTCTTCGCTAAGGATTGTGCCAAAAACATCATCAAACTTTAAAGTACTAGATCCAAAGATAGAGTTATTAATGGCCATAACCAAACCATTCCAACTATCTAACAATGAGCACAGAAATAAGAGATCCCTAACTTTATCATCAAAAGTTACCCCTACAGAACTTAACTAACTGATAACTGTATTAAATTCATTTAAATGATTAGCAACAGATCCACCTTCTAACATCTTCATATTAAATAAATTCTTCATAAGAAATACCTTATTCGAGGCCGAGGGTTTTTCATATAGTTTGGCCATTGTCGACATTAAACCCTCTATTGTCGTTTCCTTTGAAATAATAAATGCTACCGACACTACTAGGCACAACCATATTGTTCCAAGTACTTTTCTCTCGATAATATCCCATTCTGTGTCTATCATACTTGCTAGCTTCTTCGCGTTTCCACTCAATGGTTGCTACATATCTCTCTGGTACAAATAATATTCCATTTGCGTCTTCCACAACTGGTAGTTTTGGCCATTAAAATTTTCAACCCTAAACCTACCATCTTCTGCCATTGCTCCCACTCAAACAAGGAACCCTTTTCTCCTACGAGGTTATCAACCAAATAGACCATCGGATATGATACCAGTTGTTGGAAACTTATATGTTATAGAGAAATGGAACACATAAAATATTGCAGAAATATAAATACAGAAAATGCATTAAACAAGAAAGACATAGATATATGTGGTTCACCTAGTTTGGGCTATGTCCACAGAGAAACAACTAGTCCTTCATTTTATATTATCCAGCAAACTGAAGAGATACAACCTACAACAGATCTGTTGTAATTCCCTCTTTCCTCTCAATCTCCTCTCTCTTCCTCACTCAGAATACTGAGCTACATAGATAAAATACAATTTCCTCATAAATAGCGAGGGGGTGCCTTCTAGGGAAAAAAACAATAAATTAAACGTAGCATCTACTATTAGATCTCTGCCTAATGAATAGCCCAGATTGACTACAAAATTACAACATTTTACAAGGCAATTTTACATCTATTTTTAGCTTCAGAGGTGCTGTAACTAATCCCATCATGAGGTGGCGGGGGGGCTCCCAAAGGTTGTAGCCCCCTTGCAACATATATTTCATAGGCTTTGTTGCCGCCCCATTACATATTGGGGACCAATGCGACGATACCTTTGAATACAGAAGATAATCAGGCTCCATACCCAACAATTATCTCTATTTACCTCGGCTATTTAGGCCTCATATGTTCGAGGATGTAACTATCACTGGGACAATATTTATTTTTTGGTATACTGCTGAGAGTGGTACCACCCTACCTGTGTTCATGAGCATTTCTCCCATAATTTGTATAGATTCCTGTAGGTTTCTCAGACCTCTTTTCTTTCCTCTTTTTATTTTCTTTGAATACTCTTCGGGGTTTTCCTGATGCATCCCCAATTCTTCTGCAATATTGACCTGTCCCTGGACCTTCTTAGCTTCATATTGTTGGAATGTAACTCTATATAATATTTTTGGTCTTCTAGAATAAATCTTTCATCTAAATGTCTCCATTCATTCAGCAGTTTCTTCAAAAATTCTTCTTCCATGTTAAGTTCCTCTCCTTTGCTTGGGTCGATTTTCATTGTCGTGGTTTCCTTTCCCTCCCTTTCCTCCTTATCCTCTTTATCTGCCAACTCTCTTTGAGCTTTCCTCTTGGGGTTTGATTTGCCTTAACTCGAGTTGATCTCCTTTCCTTTCTCTTGATAATCCATAAGTTGGATCTCATTTTCCTCATATTCTTCTACCTCCAATGCTTCAAAGCTATTCATTTCACTCGGCTAACTTTGGTATTCTTTTTCCCCTGTGTTATGAATCCAACTCACAAAAAGATAGAAAAGATAGACAAATGCCTTAGAAAGAAGCCTCTTCAAGGGGGCAACCTCCTTTACATTACACAAATGAACAATTCTTGGATGATACAAATGGCATGACCTCCTTTCTATAAATAAGAGTCTAAGGGGTCATAATATAATCAGAGTCGACATAACAATAATAATGTAAGGGCACAATAATAACAATAGTTGGCTTTTATGGGGCATAATAATAAAAATAATGGGCTTCTATGGGGCACAATAATAACAATATGGGGGCTACATGGGCACAACAATATAATAAGGGGGTTGTACTAATAACAATAACAAGTTACACTAGTATTATAGGGACATAACATGCCCCTCTCCTTCAAAAAGTGTTGTCCTCAACGCTTGAGTAGTTCTTGATGCTTCTATATAAAATTCTTGTCCTCCCATGTGGAATATTCACCAGGTAAGTTCTTTTGCTTGATGAGATACTCTAAAATTGATTGATTTCATAGCTATTGGGTTCTTGTTTTTGTGACTTCTGGAGGCTCCAATATGATTTTTCCTTTCTCATCAAGTTCTGGAAATATTGTTTGAACTGGGATCTTCTACAAATTTTGAATGAGTGGCCACACTTCTTCATCCTTATTCCATTCATCCCTTTCTTCGTTTATCCAGTCTGGTTGGATAATAAATATAGCACAAAACAATGCTTCCACATCCTCATCCTTTCTTGAGAGTGCATCTGCAACAACATTTTGCTTCTCTTTTTTGTAGATGATTTCAAAGTCATAACCCAACATATTTGTGACCCATTTTTTCTATTCTTCTAAAGATAATATTTGTTCTAAGAAGTATTTAAGACTATCATGATCCATTTTTACCTTGAAGTGTCTTCCAATTAGTTAAGGTTGCCATTTCTTAAGTGCATGTAGTATTGCCAAAATTTCCTTCTCATGAATAGCTTGCTTGAGATGTAGCCGTAAAAATACCCAATCACCTACATTAAAACTTTTTTCAGTGCGATGTTGATCTACCCATTGTTTTATTCGATTCTGCACCAAAGTGGTGTTATCCTTTAAAAGTTGGAGAATTGGTTGTTGATGCTTGATGTAATCTTTCACTGCTTGAATCTTTTTATTCTTGATATGTACTTTTATCTTGAGAGTTTGAGTCGTAATTTCTTCCAATGCATTACAAGATATGGTTGGATTCATTTCTTGATGTTCAATGTGACCTTTCCCTTCTTGAACATTTTTCTTCTTGATATGTCCTTCTATCTTGATAGTTTTATGAGAGGTAATTCTGTCCAATGCATTATAAGATATGGCCGAATTCATATCTTCTTTCTCGATGTGATCTTTCATTTCTTGAACCTTTTCCTTCTTAATATGTCCTTCTATCTTGTGAGTTTGAGGAGTGGTAATTCTTGCCAATGCTTTACAAGATATGGTCGAATTCATTTCTTATTTCTATGGAGTTGGTTCATAGTGTATATCCTCTTCTTTTGATGTTTCTTGATCCTTTTCTTCCTCCTTTTCATAATTTATGGAAAATAATTTCTTCTCAGCACACTTATGACCTTTAGAGTATTTGCTATCACAATTGTAACAAAGCCCTTTTTTATTTTTTCTTTCAATTGTTGTCATGTAAACCTTGTAGGTTGTGCAAAGCTAGGAGCAAAAATACTTCCATAATTATAGTTGTAAGTGGTGGGATTCCTTGTTTCCATAATTTCACTTTCAATTTTTCTTGCCAACTTGAATGCCTTCTCCAATGAATTAAGTTCCCAAAGACGAACCTCATGTTGAATGTGATCCTTTAAAGTCCCTATGAAGACATCAATATTTTGCTTCTCTGGAATATCATTTACCCTTATATTCAATTTTTGAAAGTCCTCAATCTTCTTTTCCATTGAACCCTTTTGTTCAAGATTTATCAATTGGCTAAAGAAGGTGTTACTCTTTGTATCATCATAATGTGATATCATTTCTTCCATGAAAATTGACCAAGTGACAAGTGCTTTACGAGAACAAAGCCCTTTATACCATACAAATTGATTTGGTTCTAAATATAAAGATGCAATATATACCTTTTGTAACCGTTGAACCTAATGTACAACAAAATATTGCTCCATATGTAGTATCCAATTTACCAGATCCTTTCCATCAAACTTCCTCATATTGGCTTTACTTGATTTTAGGCACTCAAGATTGAAATGACTGTACCTCAGTAATTTCAAATCTCCAAGTTCTAAAATTGTGTACTACAATAGCCCTCTGAGTCCTGTTTCTAACCCCACAAGTCTTATCAAGATTGGATTCTCCAATGAAGAGTTATGCCAAATATCCAACAATGACCTGATTATAGACTAGTTCAGTAGAGAAAACTTGTATGACGTGCCAAGAGCCATTGTTTCGAAGTTAGTACCTAAAACTGATATACAGAAAAATACAGGCTTTCCTCTTTCTGAAAATTCTGTTGAAATTTCAATCGGATGCTCCAAACGAAAGTTATGACGCTTTTCCCCAGGTCACCTGTTTGGAATGTAATTGAGGAGTCTACAAAAACCCTAACTTCCTTAGATCATATCTCTGCAAATATAGCGAGACAAGCTCTGAAAATTGGATCCGAAGTTCAGAACGATTTCGGATCAAACGGGTTGTTTTTTGTAGCTCCTGAAATGTCGAAGAAAAAAGTTATAGCAAAAATGCCATGATGGCTTGTTTGGAGCAGTGAAACCCTAGAATCCAAAGCTCTGATACCAAATGTTATGAATCCAACTCACAAAAACATAGAAAAGATAGATAAACGCCTTAGAAATAAGCATGTTCGAGGGGGAAACCTCCTTTATATTACACAAATGAAAAATTATTGGATGATACAAATGATAAGACCTCCTTTCTATATGTAGGAGTCTAAGGGGTCATAATATAATCAGAGTTAACATAACAATAATAATGTAAGGGCACAATAATAACAATAGTTGGCTTCTATGGGGCACAATAATAACAATAGTGGGCTTCTATGGGGCACAATAATAACAATATGGGGACTACATGAGCACAAAAATATAATAAGTGGGTTGTACTAATAACAATAAGGGGTTACACTAGTAGTATAGGGACCTAACACCCTGTGTTGTGGGTTTTTTTTATTGTCTCCTCTTGCTTTCCACTTCTTGAAACCCTTCCTTATCTTCTTGAGGTTTTCTCTATTGCTTGTGCATATCCTCCCCTTCCTCTAGGTTCATTAGACAGTCCTTAAATAGGTGGTCATATTCATGACACGTTTGGCATCTGAACAGGATATGTTCATAGTCTAAGGTTTGTTTCCAAACCTCTTCATGGTATTCTAATTCCACTGAGTCAGATATGGATTAAGCTATGTTCATGTATACATAGATTCTCACATAATATGTGTATCTACCTCTTTTGGTCATTTTTGATATTTTGACAAATTTTCCTATCGTATTTCTAATACCCTTTAATATTTCTGGGTCCTAGAAGTCCATTGGGAGATCGAATAATCTTACCCATACCGGGGCTGCCAAAAATTTTTCCTTGTTTGGATCATAACCTTCTTCCCATATCTCGTAAACAAACCAACATTAGAATGGAAGTAAGGGTCATTTTCAAATTCTCTTTCTTTATCTTACAGGTTTGAGAATACTAACATGAAGAAGCCTCTAGCTCCAAGCTTGAGCTCGATATGGCCTTTGGATTACAATTTTTGTTGTATCCACTTGATAAAATCTTTCTCTGTCAGCCATACTCCTATGAAATTGCAAATCAACTCATGGTCCTTCATGTAAATTCTGTATCGCTCCAATTTATTAAGTGGAATGATGAATCTCAGTTTCTCTACCACACATGGCAGACATTTTCCTCTGCTGCATGCCTGCCATCACTCCCCAAGGACAGGGCCTATCATTTTATTTGTATCTTGTGTTTTCTTCTGATTGCTGGTGTTCTGGCGAGAATCCCTTGCCACTGCATCTCAGTAGGAGGGGATCTTTGCCCCCCTTCTTCCTCTGTCATTCTGACCTAAGAAATGGCCTCCTGGTAAGCACCTTTGCAGAAGACGTTAAAGGGTTAAGTTGCAATTGTGTTTAGCTCATGGCTGTCGTAGTGCCATTAGGGTTTACATAAGAAGACTTTTAATATATATATATATATATATATAATTTGTTTGTTTGTTTTGTTGCAATTACCTTTTAAATCCCTTTAATATTTTGTATTTAACTTTTAATATTAATTAATTTATTAACCTAAACTATATTATAGACATTAATTATTTTGTATTTGATTTTATCAATATTTAACTCATTAAATAAGTTATGATTTAATATTTTTTTTGAATTTATATATTTTATTTTGAATCTGCTGCATCGGGCTAGAACAAGAAACAAATCGACGTGGTTGGATTACTTAAGTTATTATTACTGACTCTATATTTTAAGCCATGGCTGCTATTCGTTCAAAAAAACAACGAACAATTTCAAGAGAGGGATATCTTTTTTTTATCTTTCTCTACTTCTACTCCCCTACATGGCTAAAGTTACGCATGCTCTCCTGCTATGAGTAGATCGATTTTAGATCCAATTTATCGATTTTTGGACCGGGTTTAGACAAGTTTGACCAGGTGCTGCCTCGTAATTTTATGTGTAGTCGGAAGTCGACCTTCCAAACCCCACATGGTCCACAACCAACGTTAATATGTTTGTAGCCCACCTCGGCGAACCCAAATATTGGTAGAGTTTAGTTGGGCATGGCCCAATTCGTCAAGTGAATAAGGTTGTTGGAGCCCGACTTGATTATACTTTCATTCCACAGATGCACACCTTAATATTCTTATTCAATTTTAAGAATTTTTTATAATTTGTTGTTGAAATGCAAGTGATTCCCATGTGATCAATATTCGATTATAGCGACATAAAAATTTGAAATAATAATTTAGCCATAGGCATACAAATGTGTCACTATTTTTTCAAAAGTCAAGAAAATTTGTGTGTATTGAGGTCATTGAACAAAATATAGAGGGTGTTTTCTTCGTCTGTATTGAAATCATGGAACATAACATGGAGGGTGCCACTGGTCGATTTGCATATTTCCTCATTGTATTTCAATTTAAAAGTAAGAAGAAGGTTCTTGGATATTTCATCAATTTCTTTTAATTTTAAAATGGGGAGAAGGTTTATAAGAATAATTAAAAATGATAAACTTATATTGAAAAAATTATCTTTACTAAATCATGATTATTTATTTTAAGTTTAAATATTTTATAAGAATAATTTAAAAGGATAAACTTACCCCGAAGTCGGAATTCAGGTTTGATATATTAATGATCAATGTGTAAGTAATGAAGCGCCTAACCTCCGACTCTAAGTGAGCCTATCATGTTTGGTCTAGGGGGAGCCTTTTATTATAGGCAGAGCCAACTACTATAATCGAGTGTTACAATTAGTCAAGTTGTGATCAAGTTCTAAGCAAGAAGGTCCAACTTTCAAATTTGTGTAAAGATTAATAAAATATTAAATTTTCTTTGCTTATATGAAATTACAATTAGAGATAATAATAAAGATGAAAAGATGAACTAATGGCCACTTATGAACTGATGACCATGACCGTAACTTGCAAATGTACCACTGCCAAAACATCTTTGCAAAATAGGACCCTAGTCTCATTAACCAATGACAATCTAAAAAAATTAAAAAAATTAAAGAAAAGAAGTTTTTGTTATAATGTACACATTAGAAAAAAATATTTTAATTTTTGGTCGAATAAAAATTAATTTGAAACTAATAAGTTATACATCTCGCTATGACAAGGATAATAAATGATAATTAAGAAACTCCACAAATTTTTTTTATTTCTTTTTTTTTATAAATCAAAAGAAAAAAATGAATAAATTAAATGTACTTTATCTTAATGTTAATAATATATATAATATTATAGTCTACTCGGGTAGCTCAGTTGGCAATGGCCATGGAAATGAAGTCTCACCAAATCAGAGGTCTTGGGTTCAAATCTTGTGCTATCCCCCTCGATCGATCAAGGTGAGAAGTTGGACATGATGAAGATGTAGTCCTACCAAGCTTAAAAAAAAATATATAACATTTATAAAATATATAAAGAACATTGGTCCAATAAATATATTTATTGAATAATTTTAAAAATTAAAAACATAAAGCTAGATTTTAAAATCACTCTAACCATACTCCATATGCCAGTTAAAAAAAAAATCCATATTACCTTATGAAATAAAAACTTATGACCTCATAAATTTAAAAATTAAGAACTTGTAAGCTAATAAATTTCATCATTTATGAGATTACAATTATAACTATCATTGAATTAAATGAAAATATCATAAATTAAAAAAATTTAAAACTTATGAGCTCATAAATTTTATCATTCGTAAACACTACAATTATAACTATTATTGAGTTAAATGAAAATATCTAAAAAAATAATGTACTATATTTTTCATGTACTAAATCCAATGCTTATGTACTAATTGTACTATGCATTTCAAATTCTATTTTCTACTCCTATTAATTGACATGTTCCATAAATGACAATTAAAAAGGCGTGGATCTCCACGCTTTACATTTAAGCATATTTGAAATTAATATTAACAAAAAATGAAATGCAACCATTGGCAAGTTGTGAATCTCTTTCACTTTGGTGAGATTTTAAGAGTGAGTGTTGAAGGGTGAAATCTTTTTTACAATGGTGAATTATAAAAAAGATATTGCTATATATTTTATTAAGATTTGCTTAGTTTAAATATTTTAGAAATTTAAATTATAATTATTCATAAAAAATAATTATATTTAATCTAATAATAAAATTAAATATTTTTTGGATAGGCCTGAAATATTATTAAATAAGTTTAAGTATAACAAAATTATAATTAGAAGTAACGAATGAAATCTTAGTTTATAACATTATTACACATTTTAAGTGCCTCATTTAGAGAAGTTGTAAATAGTAGTAAAAAGTAAAGTAAGATGCAATTCTGTTTATTAATTTAAATGTAAAGATAACAATATTTTTATGTTAAAGTTTTAGAATATTTGGAAAATAAATTTTTATTAACAAATAATTAAAAAACTAATGCTTTTTTTATTAAAACACTTGAAATAAATAGTTTTTATTAAAACACTTTAAAACAATTATTATTTTAATAAAATATAATTGTTAATAAATTTTATTAATAAAAGTTTATTTATTTCAAATAATTTTATTTTCATAGATATTATTTCAACTAAATAAACTAATTCACACCATTCATATATGTAAATTAGCAGTAACATGCCACTCCGTGGCTCTGTTTAATATTATTTGTTAGTTGTTGAATATTTGATTTAGAGTATTTTATCAAGGAAATGCTAATTTACACAGTATTATATATTTGACTTATTTAAATTTATTATTATTAGTTCTATGTATTTTAAAAATATCTAAAATTAATAACTTTAATATTTACTAATGATCACCACAATATTGAAAATAAATAAAAATGAAAATTTTGAACATTATTGACGGTAAGAATCATGGAAAGACTTGTCTTATTGTCTTATGGATGTGGCTTTAGTTGGAGCATGTAAGTTGGCCATCTCTAATGTTGAAGCTTCTTAATTAACAAAAGGAATAAATGTGAATTAATGCAACGATTAATTTGTATCGATAAGAGTGATACGTCCATTTAAGATATCTTAAACAAAAAATATTTAAAAAACAATTTAGTGGATGAAATGTCAAAATATAAAGCAAGTGGATAATTTTTTCATTTCTTACCAAATTCTTAATATTGTAGATTGTGAATCCTCAAACACCAAAAATGTTTCTAATCCAAACATGTTTCTAATGCAAGATGTCAAGCAAGTAAAATGATTTTTTTAGCATAGTGTTGTAGCGGCTGCAACACCCTCCAAAATTTTGGCCTGCATCCAATTTCAGAGCCTCCTTTGAGAAATTTACTTGATGACTGTGCGCACTCGGGTTCACTCAGTGAGCTTTTTTGAGTCTTTGCTCCCACCTTACTTGATCATTCCATCGACAACTTTGCACGTTAATGTCAATTTCATGCTTGCGACCATGTTCTGGTCATAGATAAGATCTCTGCTTTGTGTGTACATGTTATGTTCGCTATGTAAAAATTCGTCACATTCACACATAGAGTCATATACATTGTCATGCAAGCGTCGTCACGGTCGACCAACGATCAATCACAAGTGTCGCGCTTGTCGCTCACACCGTTGGTTAGTCATGTTGACCATATGTGTCTCAATGGTTTGAGTCGTCTCATCGTCATGTCATGTAAGTGTGTGTTTGCAAGATCATGTATGCACCTTTTCACTCGTTCACACACTTAGTCATTTTGCTGAAGTTCCAACGACTGGATTCCCGTCTGACATCCGTATCTTCACCCCACCATCAACTTGATCGACTGTCACCCAGAACAACGTAGAAGCACCAAGCAAGCCATTTCAAGTTGCCCTGCCTGCAAGCAGATCAATCAACCTTCATGCTGGCCAACCAAAGAGTTTGACCTGGCAGTCACCCCAGGACTGACTGTCCTAAAAAATTTCACAGAGGCTACAGACCTTACCCACTCCACTGACTAAGAATATTGCGCAGACAAGTTGGACAAACACCTAGTGCCCAATCTCCCTCAAAAAAATACACAGATTTTCTAGCTAGCCCACCAGCTGCTCAACCAAAAAACTGCACAGCTTTCATGAGCAAGCCCTCTGCTTCCCAGTAGTCTCCTCAGCTCAGAAACTACGTAGAGGTGATCAGCAGGGAAACCTGGCAGCATCATCATAGTTTCCCTCACCAACAGTTAACTTCCAGTTCCCTCCAGGAATTGCGTAATGTTTTTTTGCTAATGTCCCAGTAGCTGACTGCGAGTTCCCTCCAAGAATTGCGTAGTTTTTACTACCAATGCCCCAACAGCTGACTTCCAGTTCCCTCCAGGAATTGCGCAGTTTTTGTTTCCAATGTCCAAGTAGTTGATTGCAAGTTCCCTCTAGGAATTACGTAGTTTTTGTTGCGAGGATCCCGTTGCCCGCTCCTTCCAAAAATTGCATAGATTTTGTCTACCTAGCCTTCTTGCAGCCCAGACTGCTCCTCTCAAAAACTGCACAGTTTTGTCCTCTAGCTGAACGAGACCCTACAAACAATCACTGTCAATCTAGATTGCCCATCTCCATTGCCGAGTGACTTCTACAAAATTTTCACTAGCAGTGCCTAGAGTCTCCATCTTAGATCACAACTCACAACCTTGTCTCCTCTCCCTGTAACTTTCATCTGGAATGATCATGCACCATGGTACACTAGGAGGTTTATGGATTTGATGTCATCTCATCACGAGTGAATGCAGATACAAGTACGCAAACAAACATGGCACGATGACATATGGGATGAACAAAGAGAGTACATGCAAAAGGACATATCCACCGACAAACAAACAAATGATGCATGCAAAGAGATGTGCTTGCAAACAAACGAACATGAAAGGATGTGTTCAGACATAGACGGATAGACAAGCGAACATGAAAGATGTGTACACATACAGATGGACAGTCGAACATGCACTTTTCAAGAACGAGCGAACCTCTCAAGCATGCCAACATGCAAGTAAGGAGAACTGTGTGAATGCAACATCAAGAAAACCCAATGACCATCGAAGACTTCATGCACTTTGCCATGTGGAGTGAAGTTGTGACACACCATGAGGACATCCATCACCCAGAAACACTTCAACTTGATATGAACACTAATAGAAGCACGAATGTACCAGCACTGTCATGTCAAGTTGTAGGAATTTACAGGGTAAGTTCCTCAGATAGAACACCAAAGGACACCGCTCACAAACAGATCACAGATCAATACACCAGTGTTTTGACGTGGTTAAAACCCTCAAAGAGGGAAACAGTCCACGGCCTTAGCCAGCGCGGCCACTTCAAGCAATTTATTAATAAAAGAATGAAAATTTACATAAGCTTCTCTCATGAATAGTTAACCTACAAATGACCCTCCATGCTCTTTAAATAGAGATCATGGAC